>CM033024.1:22718073-22994954 GCA_019207045.1 Branchiostoma floridae x Branchiostoma belcheri
ACACTTTTGAAAAATCCACATTTTCGGTCGCGGTTACGGGGACTTACCGTAACAACGGTAATAACTCGACAACAACAAGAGCTATCACAAATTGAATTGCAGCGTTCAACTCTCCCCCCAAGAGACCTCATGATACCATAGTTTGCGCTTTCTGACACTTTAAAAATCAACATTCTAAGTTTGAGGTTAAGATTTGGTTTAACTTTAAACGCGAATACTCGCCAACACCAAAGCTATCAAAAAACGGATTGCAGGGTTCAACTCCCCACCAAGAGACCTTTCCAATGATACCATAGTTTTGCCTATTTGTTGAAGTATTTCGACACTTTTGAAAATCCACATTTCGGTTCGCGGTTACGGGGGACTTACCTTATAACGGTAATAACACGACAACACAAGAGCTATCAAAAAACGGATTGCAGGGTTTCAACTCCCCACCAAGAGACCTTTCCAATGATACCATAGTTTGGCGATTTTCTTGCCCTTTTTAAAATCAACATTTAAGTTGAGGTTAGATGTGTTAACTTTAGTAAACGGGGAATAACTCGCCAACAACAAGAGCTATCAAAAAAACGGATTGCCGGCGTTCAACTCAACTCCCCCCCAGAGACTTTCCAATGAAACCATAGTTTGCCTATTTCATACCTACTTTTGAAAATCCACATTTTCGGTCGCCGGTTACGGGACTACCTAAAAACGGTAATAACTCCTCGCCAACAACAAGAGCTATCAAAAAATTGATTGCAGCGTTCAACTCCCCACCAAGAGACCTTTCATGATACCATAGTTTGGCTATTTTTCCTGACACTTTTAAAAAATCAACATTCTAAGTTGAGGTTAGATGTGGTTAACTTTAAACGCGAATAACTCGCCAACACAAGAGCTATCAAAAACCCGGATTGCAGTGGTCAACTCCCCACCAAGAGACCTTTCCAATGATACCCTAGTTTGCCGATTTCAGACACTTTTGAAAAATCCACATTTTCGGTCGCGGTTACGGGGACTTACCTAAAACGTAATAACTCACAACAACAAGAGCTATCAAAAAAACGGATTGCAGCGTTCAACCCCCACCAAGACCTTTCCAATGATACCATAGTTTGCCTATTTCGACCCCTTTTGAAAAATCCACATTTTCGGTCGCGGTTACGGGGGACTTAGCTAATACGGTAATAACTCGACAACAACACGAGCTATCAAAAAACGGATTGCAGCGTTCAACTCCCCACCAAGAGACCTTTTCAATGATACCATAGTTTGCCTATTTCTGACACTTTTTAAAAAATCCACATTTTCGGGTCGCGGTTACGGGGACTTAGCTAAAACGGTAATAACTCGACAACACACACGAGCTATCAAAAACGGATTGCAGCGTTCAACTCCCCCAAGAGACCTTTCCAATGATACCATTTTGCCTATTCTGACACTTTTAAAAAATCAACATTTTAAGTTGAGGTTAGATGTGGTTAATATTAAAACGCAAATAACTCAAAAACAACAAAGGCTAGCAAAAAACGAATTGCAGCGTTCAACTGCCGACCAAGAGACCTTTCCAATAAACCATATGTTGCCTATTTGAAGTATTTCAGACACTTTTGAAAAATCCACATTTTCGGTCGCGGTTACGGGGACTTACCTATTAACGGTAATGACACGACAACAACAAGAGCTATCAAAAAACGGATTGCGCGTTCAACTCCCCACCAAGAGACCTTTCCAATGATACCACACTTTTTTAAAAATCAACATTTTAAGTTGAGGTTAGATTGGTTACTTTTAAAACGCAAATAAACTCGCCAACAACAAGAGCTATCATAAAACGGATTGCAGTGTTCAACTCCCCACCAAGAGACCTTTCCAATGATACCATAGTTTGCCTATTTCAGACACTTTTGAAAAATCCACATTTTCGGTCGCGGTTACGGGACTTAGCTAATAACGGTAATAACTCGACAACAACAAGAGCTATCAAAAAACGGATTGCATGGTTCAACTCCCACCAAGAGACCTTTCCATGATACCATAGTTTGGCGATTTCTGATACTTTTTAAAGTCAACATTTTTAAGTGAGGATAGATGTGGTAAATTCAAACGCAAATAACTCGCCAACAACAAGAACTAGCAAAAACGGATTGCAGCGTTCAACTCCCCACCAACAGACCTTTCCAATGATACCATAGTTTGCCTATTTCAGACACTTTTGAAAAATCCACATTTTCGGTCGCGGTTACGGGGACTTCCTAATAACGGTAATGACTCGACAAACAACAAGAGCTATCAAAAAACGGATTGCAGCGTTCAACTCCCACCAGAGAACTTTCCAATGATACCACACTTTTTAAAAATCAACATTTTAAGTTGAGGTTAGATGTGGTTAACTTTAAACGCGAATAACTCGCCAACAACTAGAGCATCAAAAAACGGATTGCAGTGTTCACCCCCCACCAAGAGACCTTCCAATGATACCATAGTTTGCCTATTTCTGACACTTTTTAAAAATCCACATTTTCGGTCGCGGTTACAAGGACTTAGCTAAAAACGGTAATAACTCGACAACAACAAGAGCTATCAAAAAACGGATTGCAGCGTTCAACTCCCCACCAAGAGACCTTTCCAATGATACCATAGTTTGGTGATTTCGACACTTTTAAAATCAACATTCTAAGTTGAGGTTAGATGTGGTTAACTTTAACGCGAATAACTCGCCAACAACAAGAGCTATCAAAAAACGGATTGCAGTGTTCAACTCCCCACCAAGAGCCCTTTCCAATATCGTAGTTTGCCTATTTCAGACACTTTTGAAAAATCCACATTTTCGGTCGCGGTTACGGGGACTTACCTAAAACGGTAATAACTCGACAACAACAAGAGCTATCAAAAAACGGATTGCAGCGTTCAACTCCCCACCAAGAGACCTTTCCAATGATACCATAGTTTGGCGATTTCTGACACTTTTTAAAAATCAACATTCTAAGTTGAGGTTAGATGTGGTTAACTTAAACGCGAATAACTCGCCAACAACAAGAGCTATCAAAAAACGGATTGCAGCGTTCAACTCCCCACCAAGAGACCTTTCCAATAAACCATAGTTTGCCTATTTCAGACACTTTTGAAAAATCCACATTTTCGGTCGCGGTTACGGGGACTTACCTAAAAACGGTAATAACTCGACAACAACAAGAGCTATCAAAAAATTGATTGCAGCGTTCAACTCCCCACCAAGAGACCTTTCCAATGATACCATAGTTTGGCGATTTCTGACACTTTTAAAAAATCAACATTCTAATTGAGGTTAGATGTGGTTAACTTTAAACGCGAATAACTCGCCAACAACAAAAGCTATCAAAAAAACGGATTGCAGGGTTCAACTCTCCCCACCAAGAGACCTTTTCCAATGATACCATAGTTTGCCTATTTGAAGTATTTCAGACACTTTTGAAAAATCCACATTTTCGGTCGCGGTTACGGGACTTAGCTAATACGTAATAACTCGACAACAACAAGAGCTATCAAAAAACGGATTGCATGGTTCAACTCCCCACCAAGAGACCTTTCCAATGATACCATAGTTTGGCGATTCTGATACTTTTTAAAGTCAACATTTTAAGTTGAGGATAGATGTGGTTAAATTCAAACGCAAATAACTCGCCAACAACAAGAACTATCAAAAACGGATTGCAGCGTTCAACTCCCCACCAAGAGACCTTTCCAATGATACCATAGTTTGCCTATTTTTCGACACTTTTGAAAATCCACATTTTCGGTCGCGGTTACGGGGACTTACCTATTAACGGTAATATGGCACGACAACAACAAGAGCTATCAAAAAACGGATTGCAGCGTTCAACTCCCCACCAAGAGACCTTTCCAATGATACCATAGTTTTTGCGATTTCTGACACTTTTTAAAAAATCAACATTTTAAGTTGAGGTTAGATGTTGGTTAACTTTAAACGCGAATAACTCGCCAACAACAAGAGCTATCAAAAAACGGATTGCAGCGTTCAACTCCCCACCAAGAGACCTTTCCAATGAACCATAGTTTGCCTATTTCAGACACTTTTGAAAAATCCACATTTTCGGTCGCGGTTACGGGGACTTACCTCAAAACGGTAATAACTCGCCAACAACAAGAGCTATCAAAAAATTGATTGCAGCGTTCAACTCCCCACCAAGAGACCTTTCCATGATACCATAGTTTGGCGATTTCTGACACTTTTAAAAATCAACATTCTAAGTTGAGGTTAGATGTGGTTAACTTTAAACGCGAATAACTCGCCACAACAAGAGCTATCAAAAAACGGATTGTAGTGTTCAACTCCCCACCAAGAGACCTTTCCAATGATACCATAGTTTGCCTATTTCAGACACTTTTGAAAAATCCACATTTTCGGTCGCGGTTACGGGGACTTACCTAAAAACGGTAATAACTCGACAACAACAAGAGCTATCAAAAAACGGATTGCAGCGTTCAACTCCCCACCAAGAGACCTTTCCAATGATACCATAGTTTGGCGATTTCTGACACTTTTTAAAATCAACATTCTAAGTTGAGGTTAGATGTGGTTAACTTTAAACGCGAATAACTCGCCAACAACTAGAGCAATCAAAAAACGGATTGCAGTGTTCAACTCCCCACCAAGAGACCTTTCCAATGATACCATAGTTTGCCTATTTCTGACACTTTTTAAAAATCCACATTTTCGGTCGCGGTTACAAGGACTTAGCTAAAAACGGTAATAACTCGACAACAACAAGAGCTATCAAAAAAACGGATTGCAGCGTTCAACTCCCCACCAAGAGACCTTTCCAATGATACCATAGTTTGGCGATTTCTGACACTTTTAAAAATCAACATTCTAAGTTGAGGTTAGATGTCACAGTGGTTAACTTTAAACGCGAATAACTCGCCAACAACAAGAGCTATCAAAAAAACGGATTGCAGGTTCAACTCCCCACCAAGAGACCTTTCCAATGATACCATAGTTTGCCTATTTGAAGTATTTCAGACACTTTTGAAAAATCCACATTTTCGGTCGCGGTTACAAGGACTTACCTATTAACGGTAATGACACGACAACAACATAGCTATCAAAAAACGGATTGCAGCGTTCAACTCCCCACCAAGAGACCTTTCCAATGATACCATAGTTTGCCTATTTCTGACACTTTTCACTTTAAAAATCAACATTCTAGTTGAGGTTAGATGTGGTTAACTTTAAACGCGAATAACTCGCCAACAACAAGAGCTATCAAAAAACGGATTGCAGTGTTCAACTCCCCACCAAGAGACCTTTCCAATGATACCATAGTTGGCTATTTTCGGACACTTTTGAAAATCCACATTTTCGGTCGCGGTTACGGGGACTTAGCTATTAACGGTAATAACTCGACAACAACAAGAGCTATCACAAAAAAGGATTGCAGCGTTCAACTCCCCACCAAGAGACCTTTCCAATGATACCAGAGTTTGGCGATTTCTGACACTTTTTAAAAATCAACATTCTAAGTGGAGGTTAGATGTGGTTAACTTTAAACGCGAATAACTCGCCAACAACTAAGCTATCAAAAAACGGATTGCAGTGTTCAACTCCCCACCAAGAGACCTTTCCAATGATACCATAGTTTGCCTATTTCGGACACTTTTGAAAAATCCACATTTTCGGTCTCGGTTACAAGGACTTAGCTAAAAACGGTAATAACTCGACAACAACAAGAGCTATCAAAAAACGGATTGCAGCGTTCAACTCCCCACCAAGAGACCTTTCCAATGATACATAGTTTGGCGATTTTCTGACACTTTTTAAAAATCAACATTCTAAGTTGAGGTTAGATGTGGTTAACTTTAAACGCGAATAACTCGCCAACAACAAGAGCTATCAAAAAACGGATTGCAGGGTTTAACTCCCCACCAAGAGACCTTTCCAATGATACCATAGTTTGCCTATTTGAGTATTTCAGACACTTTTGAAAATCCACATTTTCGGTCGCGGTTACGGGGACTTACCTATTAACGGTAATGACACGACAACAACAAGAGCTATCAAAAACGGATTGCAGCGTTCAACTCCCCACCAAGAGACCTTTCCAATGATACCATAGTTTGCCGATTTCAGACACTTTTGAAAAATCCCATTTTCGGTCGCGGTTACGGGGACTTACCTAAAAACGGTAATAACTCGACAACAACAAGAGCTATCAAAAAACGGATTGCAGCGTTCAACTCCCCACCAAGAGACCTTTCCAATGATACCATAGTTTGGTGATTTATGACACTTTTTAAAAATCACATTCTAAGTTGAGGTTAGATGTGGTTAACTTTAAACGCGAATAACTCGCCAACAACAGAGCTATGAAAAAACGGATTGCAGGGTTCAACTCCCCACCAAGAGACCTTTCCAATGATACCATAGTTTCGCGATTTCTGACACTTTTTAAAAATCAACATTCTAAGTTGAGGTTAGGTGTGGTTACTTTAAACGCAAATAACTCGACAACAACAAGAGACCTTTCCAATGATACCATAGTTTGGTGATTTATGACACTTTTTAAAAATCAACATTTTAAGTTGCGGTTAGATGTGGTTAACTTTAAACGCGAATAACTCGCCAACAACAAGAGCTATCAAAAAACGGATTGCAGCGTTCAACTCCCCACCAAGAGACCTTTCCAATGATACCATAGTTTGGCTATTTCGGACACTTTTTAAAAATCCACATTTTCGGTCGCGGTTACGGGGACTTAGCTATAACGGTAATAACTCGACAACAACAAGAGCTATCAAAAAAAGGATTGCAGCGTTCAACTCCCCACCAAGAGACCTTTCCAATGATACCATAGTTTGCCTATTTGATTTCAGACACTTTTGAAAAATCCACATTTTCGGTCGCGGTTACGGGGACTTACCTATTAACGGTAATAACTCGACAACAACAAGAGCTATCAAAAACGGATTGCAGCGTTCAACTCCCCACCAAGAGACCTTTCCAATGATACCATAGTTTGCCTATTTCTGACACTTTTTAAAAATCAACATTCTAAGTTGAGGTTAGATGTGGTTAACTTTAAACGCGAATAACTCGCCAACAACAAGAGCTATCAAAAAACGGATTGCAGTGTTCAACTCCCCACCAAGAGACCTTTCCAATGATACCATAGTTTGGCTATTTCGGACACTTTTGAAAAATCCACATTTTCGGTCGCGGTTACGGGGACTTAGCTATTAACGGTAATAACTCGACAACAACAAGAGCTATCAAAAAAGGATTGCAGCGTTCAACTCCCCACCAAGAGACCTTTCCAATGATACCATAGTTTGGCGATTTCTGACACTTTTTAAAAATCAACATTCTAAGTTGAGGTTAGATGTGGTTAACTTTAAAACGCGAATAACTCGCCAACAACAAGAGCTATCAAAAAACGGATTGCAGTGTTCAACTCCCCACCAAGAGACCTTTCCAATGATACCATAGTTTGCCTATTTCGGACACTTTTGAAAAATCCACATTTTCGGTCGCGGTTACGGGGACTTAGCTAAAAACGGTAATAACTCGACAACAACAAGAGCTATCAAAAAACGGATTGCAGCGTTCAACTCCCCACCAAGAGACCTTTCCAATGATACCATAGTTTGGCGATTTCTGACACTTTTTAAAAATCAACATTCTAAGTTGAGGTTAGATGTGGTTAACTTTAAACGCGAATAACTCGCCAACAACAAGAGCTATCAAAAAACGGATTGCAGGGTTCAACTCCCCACCAAGAGACCTTTCCAATGATACCATAGTTTGCCTATTTGAAGTATTTCAGACACTTTGAAAAATCCACATTTTCGGTCGCGGTTACGGGGACTTACCTATTAACGGTAATACACGACAACAACAAGAGCTATCAAAAAACGGATTGCAGCGTTCAACTCCCCACCAAGAGACCTTTCCAATGATACCATAGTTTGGCGATTTCTGACACTTTTTAAAAATCAACATTCTAAGTTGAGGTTAGATGTGGTTAACTTTAAACGCGAATAACTCGCCAACAACAAGAGCTATCAAAAAACGGATTGCAGTGTTCAACTCCCCACCAAGAGACCTTTCCAATGATACCATAGTTTGCCTATTTCTGACACTTTTAAAAATCCACATTTTCGGTCGCGGTTACGGGACTTAGCTAAAAACGGTAATAACTCGACAACAACAAGAGCTATCAAAAAACGGATTGCAGCGTTCAACTCCCCACCAAGAGACCTTTCAAATGATACCATAGTTTGGCGATTTCTGACACTTTTTAAAATCAACATTCTAAGTTGAGGTAGATGTGTGTTAACTTTAAACGCGAATAACTCGCCAACAACAAGAGCTATCAAAAAACGGATTGCAGCGTTCAACTCCCCACCAAGAGACCTTTCCAATGATACCATAGTTTGCCTATTTCAGACACTTTTGAAAAATCCACATTTTCGGTCGCGGTTACGGGGACTTACCTAAAAACGGTAATAACTCGACAACACAAGAGCTATCAAAAAACGGATTGCAGCGTTCAACTCCCCACCAAGAGACCTTTCCAATGATACCATAGTTTGGCGATTTCTGACACTTTTTAAAATCAACATTCTAAGTTGAGGTTAGATGTCACAGTGGTTAACTTTAAACGCGAATAACTCGCCAACAACAAGAGCTATCAAAAAACGGATTGCAGCGTTCAACTCCCCACCAAGAGACCTTTCCAATGATACCATAGTTTGCCTATTTCGGACACTTTTAAAAATCCACATTTTCGGTCGCGGTTACGGGGACTTAGCTAAAACGGTAATAACTCGACAACAACAAGAGCTATCAAAAAACGGATTGCAGCGTTCAACTCCCCACCAAGAGACCTTTCCAATGATACCATAGTTTGCCTATTTCGGACACTTTTGAAAAATCCACATTTTCGGTCGCGGTTACGGGGACTTAGCTAATAACGGTAATAACTCGACAACAACACGAGCTATCAAAAAACGGATTGCAGCGTTCAACTCCCCACCAAGAGACCTTTCCAATGATACCATAGTTTGCCTATTTCTGACACTTTTTAAAAATCAACATTTTAAGTTGAGGTTAGATGTGGTTAAATTAAACGCAAATAACTCGCCAACAACAAGAGCTATCAAAAAACGGATTGCAGCGTTCAACTCCCCACCAAGAGACCTTTCCAATGAAACCATAGTTGCCTATTTGAAGTATTTCAGACACTTTTGAAAAATCCACATTTTCGGTCGCGGTTACGGGGACTTACCTATTAACGGTAATGACACGACAACAACAAGAGCTATCAAAAAACGGATTGCAGCGTTCAACTCCCCACCAAGAGACCTTTCCAATGATACCACACTTTTTAAAAATCAACATTTTAAGTTGAGGTTAGATGGGTTAACTTTAAACGCGAATAACTCGCCAACAACAAGAGCTATCAAAAAACGGATTGCAGTGTTCAACTCCCCACCAAGAGACCTTTCCAATGATACCATAGTTTGCCTATTTCAGACACTTTTGAAAAATCCACATTTTCGGTCGCGGTTACGGGGACTTAGCTAATAACGGTAATAACTCGACAACAACAAGAGCTATCAAAAAACGGATTGCAGGTTCAACTCCCCACCAAGAGACCTTTCCAATGATACCATAGTTTGGCGATTTCTGACACTTTTTAAAATCAACATTTTAAGTTGAGGTTAGATGTGGTTAACTTCAAACGCGAAATAACTCGCCAACAACAAGAGCTATCAAAAAACGGATTGCAGCGTTCAACTCCCCACCAAGAGACCTTTCCAATGATACCATAGTTTGCCTATTTCAGACACTTTTGAAAAATCCACATTTTCGGTCGCGGTTACGGGGACTTACCTAATAACGGTAATAACTCGACAACAACAAGAGCTATCAAAAAACGGATTGCAGCGTTCAACTCCCCACCAAGAGACCTTTCCAATGATACCATAGTTTGCCTATTTCGACACTTTTAAAAATCCACATTTTCGGTGAGGTTACGGGGACTTAGCTAAAAACGGTAATAACTCGACAACAACAAGAGCTATCAAAAAACGGATTGCAGCGTTCAACTCCCCACCAAGAGACCTTTCCAATGATACCATAGTTTGCCTATTTCGACACACTTTTGAAAAATCCACATTTCGGTCGCGGTTACGGGGACTTAGCTAATAACGGTAATAACTCGACAACAACAAGAGCTATCAAAAAACGGATTGCAGCGTTCAACTCCCCACCAAGAGACCTTTCCAATGATACCATAGTTTGCCTATTTCTGACACTTTTTAAAAATCAACATTTTAAGTTGAGGTTAGATGTGGTTAACTTTAAACGCAAATAACTCGCCAACACAAGAGCTATCAAAAAACGGATTGCAGCGTTCAACTCCCCACCAAGAGACCTTTCCAATGATACCATAGTTTGCCTATTTGAAGTATTTCAGACACTTTTGAAAAATCCACATTTTCGGTCGCGGTTACGGGGACTTACCTATTAACGGTAATGACACGACAACAACAAGAGCTATCAAAAAACGGATTGCAGCGTTCAACTCCCCACCAAGAGACCTTTCCAATGATACCACAACTTTTTAAAAATCAACATTTTAAGTTGAGGTTAGATGTGGTTAACTTTAAACGCGAATAACTCGCCAACAACAAGAGCTATCAAAAACGGATTGCAGTGTTCAACTCCCCACCAAGAGACCTTTCCAATGATACCATAGTTTGCCTATTTCAGACACTTTTGAAAAATCCACATTTTCGGTCGCGGTTACGGGGACTTACCTAATAACGGTAATAACTCGACAACAACAAGAGCTATCAAAAAACGGATTGCAGCGTTCAACTCCCCACCAAGAGACCTTTCAAATGATACCATAGTTTGGCGATTTCTGACACTTTTTAAAAATCAACATTCTAAGTTGAGGTTAGATGTGGTTAACTTTAAACGCGAATAACTCGCCAACAACAAGAGCTATCAAAAACGGATTGCAGGTTCAACTCCCCACCAAGAGACCTTTCCAATGATACCATAGTTTGCCTATTTCAGACACTTTTGAAAAATCCACATTTTCGGTCGCGGTTACGGGGACTTACCTAAAAACGGTAAAAACTCGACAACAACAAGAGCTATCAAAAACGGATTGCAGCGTTCAACTCCCCACCAAGAGACCTTTCCAATGATACCATAGTTTGCCGATTTCAGACACTTTTGAAAAATCCACATTTTCGGTCGCGGTTACGGGGACTTACCTATTAACGGTAATAACTCGACAACAACAAGAGCTATCAAAAACGGATTGCAGCGTTCAACTCCCCACCAAGAGACCTTTCCAATGATACCATAGTTTGCCGATTTCAGACACTTTTGAAAAATCCACATTTTCGGTCGCGGTTACGGTGACTTAGCTAATAACGGTAATAACTCGACAACAACAAGAGCTATCAAAAAACGGATTGCAGGGTTCAACTCCCCACCAAGAGACCTTTCCAATGATACCATAGTTTGGTGATTTCTGACACTTTTTAAAAATCAACATTCTAAGTTGAGGTTAGATGTGGTTAACTTTAAACGCGAATAACTCGCAAACAACAAGAGCTATCAAAAAACGGATTGCAGGGTTCAACTCCCCACCAAGAGACCTTTCCAATGATACCATAGTTTGCCTATTTGAAGTATTTCAGACACTTTTGAAAAATCCACATTTTCGTCGCGGTTACGGGGACTTACCTATTAACGGTAATGACACGACAACAACAAGAGCTATAAAAAACGGATTGCAGCGTTCAACTCCCCACCAAGAGACCTTTCCAATGATACCATAGTTTGCCGATTTCAGACACTTTTGAAAAATCCACATTTTCGGTCGCGGTTACGGGTACTTACCTAAAAACGGTAATAACTCGACAACAACAAGAGCTATCAAAAAACGGATTGCAGCGTTCAACTCCCCACCAAGAGACCTTTCCAATGATACCATAGTTTGGCGATTTCTGACACTTTTTAAAATCAACATTCTAAGTTGAGGTTAGATGTGGTTAACTTTAAACGCGAATAACTCGCCAACAACAAGAGCTATCAAAAAACGGATTGCAGGGTTCAACTCCCCACCAAGAGACCTTTCCAATGATACCATAGTTTGCCTATTTCAGACACTTTTGAAAATCCACATTTTCGGTCGCGGTTACGGGGACTTACCTAAAAACGGTAATAACTCGACAACAACAAGAGCTATCAAAAAACGGATTGCAGCGTTCAACTCCCCACCAAGAGACCTTTCCAATGATACCATAGTTTGGCGATTTCTGACACTTTTTAAAAATCAACATTCTAAGTTGAGGTTAGATGTGGTTAACTTTAAACGCGAATAACTCGCCAACAACAAGAGCTATCAAAAAAGGATTGCAGCGTTCAACTCCCCACCAAGAGACCTTTCCAATGATACCATAGTTTGCCTATTTCAGACACTTTTGAAAAATCCACATTTTCGGTCGCGGTTACGGGGACTTACCTAAAAACGGTAATAACTCGACAACAACAAGAGCTATCAAAAAATTGATTGCAGCGTTCAACTCCCCACCAAGAGACCTTTCCAATGATACCATAGTTTGGCGATTTCTGACACTTTTAAAAATCAACATTCTAAGTTGAGGTTAGATGTGGTTAACTTTAAACGCGAATAACTCGCCAACAACAAAAGCTATCAAAAAACGGATTGCAGGTTCAACTCCCCACCAAGAGACCTTTCCAATGATACCATAGTTTGCCTATTTGAAGTATTTCAGACACTTTTGAAAAATCCACATTTTCGGTCGCGGTTACGGGGACTTACCTATTAACGGTAATGACACGACAACAACAAGAGCTATCAAAAAACGGATTGCAGGGTTCAACTCCCCACCAAGAGACCTTTCCAATGATACCATAGTTTGGCGATTTCTGACACTTTTTAAAAATCAACATTTTAAGTTGAGGTTAGATGTGGTTAACTTTAAACGCGAATAACTCGCCAACAACAAGAGCTATCAAAAAACGGATTGCAGCGTTCAACTCCCCACCAAGAGACCTTTCCAATGATACCATAGTTTGCCTATTTCAGACACTTTTGAAAAATCCACATTTTCGGTCGCGGTTACGGGGACTTACCTAAAAACGGTAATAACTCGCCAACAACAAGAGCTATCAAAAATTGATTGCAGCGTTCAACTCCCCACCAAGAGACCTTTCCAATGATACCATAGTTTGGCGATTTCTGACACTTTTTAAAAATCAACATTCTAAGTTGAGGTTAGATGTGGTTAACTTTAAACGCGAATAACTCGCCAACAACAAGAGCTATCAAAAAACGGATTGCAGTGTTCAACTCCCCACCAAGAGACCTTTCCAATGATACCATAGTTTGCCGATTTCAGACACTTTTGAAAAATCCACATTTTCGGTCGCGGTTACGGGGACTTACCTAATAACGGTAATAACTCGACAACAACAAGAGCTATCAAAAAACGGATTGCAGCGTTCAACTCCCCACCAAGAGACCTTTCCAATGATACCATAGTTTGCCTATTTCGGACACTTTTGAAAAATCCACATTTTCGGTCGCGGTTACGGGGACTTAGCTAATAACGGTAATAACTCGACAACAACACGAGCTATCAAAAACGGATTGCAGCGTTCAACTCCCCACCAAGAGACCTTTCCAATGATACCATAGTTTGCCTATTTCTGACACTTTTTAAAAATCCACATTTTCGGTCGCGGTTACGGGGACTTAGCTAATAACGGTAATAACTCGACAACAACAAGAGCTATCAAAAAACGGATTGCAGCGTTCAACTCCCCACCAAGAGACCTTTCCAATGATACCATAGTTTGCCTATTTCTGACACTTTTTAAAAATCAACATTTTAAGTTGAGGTTAGATGTGGTTAAATTAAACGCAAATAACTCAAAACAACAAGAGCTATCAAAAAACGGATTGCAGCGTTCAACTCCCCACCAAGAGACCTTTCCAATGATACCATAGTTGCCTATTTGAAGTATTTCAGACACTTTTGAAAAATCCACATTTTCGGTCGCGGTTACGGGGACTTACCTATTAACGGTAATGACACGACAACAACAAGAGCTATCAAAAAACGGATTGCAGCGTTCAACTCCCCACCAAGAGACCTTTCCAATGATACCACACTTTTTAAAAATCAACATTTTAAGTTGAGGTTAGATGTGGTTAACTTTAAACGCAAATAACTCGCCAACAACAAGAGCTATCAAAAAACGGATTGCAGTGTTCAACTCCCCACCAAGAGACCTTTCCAATGATACCATAGTTTGCCTATTTCAGACACTTTTGAAAAATCCACATTTTCGGTCGCGGTTACGGGGACTTAGCTAATAACGGTAATAACTCGACAACAACAAGAGCTATCAAAAAACGGATTGCAGGTTCAACTCCCCACCAAGAGACCTTTCCAATGATACCATAGTTTGGCGATTTCTGACACTTTTTAAAATCAACATTTTAAGTTGAGGTTAGATGTGGTTAAATTCAAACGCGAATAACTCGCCAACAACAAGAACTAGCAAAAAACGGATTGCAGCGTTCAACTCCCCACCAAGAGACCTTTCCAATGATACCATAGTTTGCCTATTTCAGACACTTTTGAAAAATCCACATTTTCGGTCGCGGTTACGGGGACTTACCTAATAACGGTAATGACTCGACAACAACAAGAGCTATCAAAAAACGGATTGCAGCGTTCAACTCCCCACCAAGAGACCTTTCCAATGATACCACACTTTTTAAAAATCAACATTTTAAGTTGAGGTTAGATGTGGTTAACTTTAAACGCGAATAACTCGCCAACAACAAGAGCTATCAAAAAACGGATTGCAGTGTTCAACTCCCCACCAAGAGACCTTTCCAATGATACCATAGTTTGCCTATTTCTGACACTTTTTAAAAATCCACATTTTCGGTCGCGGTTACAAGGACTTAGCTAAAAACGGTAATAACTCGACAACAACAAGAGCTATCAAAAAACGGATTGCAGCGTTCAACTCCCCACCAAGAGACCTTTCCAATGATACCATAGTTTGGCGATTTCTGACACTTTTTAAAAATCAACATTCTAAGTTGAGGTTAGATGTGGTTAACTTTAAACGCGAATAACTCGCCAACAACAAGAGCTATCAAAAAACGGATTGCAGTGTTCAACTCCCCACCAAGAGACCTTTCCAATGATACCGTAGTTTGCCTATTTCAGACACTTTTGAAAAATCCACATTTTCGGTCGCGGTTACGGGGACTTACCTAAAAACGGTAATAACTCGACAACAACAAGAGCTATCAAAAAACGGATTGCAGCGTTCAACTCCCCACCAAGAGACCTTTCCAATGATACCATAGTTTGGCGATTTCTGACACTTTTTAAAAATCAACATTCTAAGTTGAGGTTAGATGTGGTTAACTTTAAACGCGAATAACTCGCCAACAACAAGAGCTATCAAAAAACGGATTGCAGCGTTCAACTCCCCACCAAGAGACCTTTCCAATGAACCATAGTTTGCCTATTTCAGACACTTTTGAAAAATCCACATTTTCGGTCGCGGTTACGGGGACTTACCTAAAAACGGTAATAACTCGACAACAACAAGAGCTATCAAAAAATTGATTGCAGCGTTCAACTCCCCACCAAGAGACCTTTCCAATGATACCATAGTTTGGCGATTTCTGACACTTTTAAAAATCAACATTCTAAGTTGAGGTTAGATGTGGTTAACTTTAAACGCGAATAACTCGCCAACAACAAAGCTATCAAAAAACGGATTGCAGGGTTCAACTCCCCACCAAGAGACCTTTCCAATGATACCATAGTTTGCCTATTTGAAGTATTTCAGACACTTTTGAAAAATCCACATTTTCGGTCGCGGTTACGGGGACTTACCTATTAACGGTAATAACACGACAACAACAAGAGCTATCAAAAAACGGATTGCAGCGTTCAACTCCCCACCAAGAGACCTTTCCAATGATACCATAGTTTGGCGATTTCTGACACTTTTTAAAAATCAACATTTTAAGTTGAGGTTAGATGTGGTTAACTTTAAACGCGAATAACTCGCCAACAACAAGAGCTATCAAAAAACGGATTGCAGCGTTCAACTCCCCACCAAGAGACCTTTCCAATGATACCATAGTTTGCCTATTTCAGACACTTTTGAAAAATCCACATTTTCGGTCGCGGTTACGGGGACTTACCTAAAAACGGTAATAACTCGACAACAACAAGAGCTATCAAAAAACGGATTGCAGCGTTCAACTCCCCACCAAGAGACCTTTCCAATGATACCATAGTTTGGCGATTTCTGACACTTTTTAAAAATCAACATTCTAAGTTGAGGTTAGATGTGGTTAACTTTAAACGCGAATAACTCGCCAACAACAAGAGCTATCAAAAAACGGATTGCAGTGTTCAACTCCCCACCAAGAGACCTTTCCAATGATACCATAGTTTGCCTATTTCAGACACTTTTGAAAAATCCACATTTTCGGTCGCGGTTACGGGGACTTACCTAAAAACGGTAATAACTCGACAACAACAAGAGCTATCAAAAAACGGATTGCAGCGTTCAACTCCCCACCAAGAGACCTTTCCAATGATACCATAGTTTGGCGATTTCTGACACTTTTTAAAAATCAACATTCTAAGTTGAGGTTAGATGTGGTTAACTTTAAACGCGAATAACTCGCCAACAACAAGAGCTATCAAAAAACGGATTGCAGTGTTCAACTCCCCACCAAGAGACCTTTCCAATGATACCATAGTTTGCCTATTTCTGACACTTTTTAAAAATCCACATTTTCGGTCGCGGTTACGGGGACTTAGCTAAAAACGGTAATAACTCGACAACAACAAGAGCTATCAAAAAACGGATTGCAGCGTTCAACTCCCCACCAAGAGACCTTTCCAATGATACCATAGTTTGGCGATTTCTGACACTTTTTAAAAATCAACATTCTAAGTTGAGGTTAGATGTGGTTAACTTTAAACGCGAATAACTCGCCAACAACAAGAGCTATCAAAAAACGGATTGCAGTGTTCAACTCCCCACCAAGAGACCTTTCCAATGATACCATAGTTTGCCTATTTCAGACACTTTTGAAAAATCCACATTTTCGGTCGCGGTTACGGGGACTTACCTAAAAACGGTAATAACTCGACAACAACAAGAGCTATCAAAAAACGGATTGCAGCGTTCAACTCCCCACCAAGAGACCTTTCCAATGATACCATAGTTTGGCGATTTCTGACACTTTTTAAAAATCAACATTCTAAGTTGAGGTTAGATGTGGTTAACTTTAAACGCGAATAACTCGCCAACAACAAGAGCTATCAAAAAACGGATTGCAGCGTTCAACTCCCCACCAAGAGACCTTTCCAATGATACCATAGTTTGCCTATTTCAGACACTTTTGAAAAATCCACATTTTCGGTCGCGGTTACGGGGACTTACCTAAAAACGGTAATAACTCGACAACAACAAGAGCTATCAAAAAACGGATTGCAGCGTTCAACTCCCCACCAAGAGACCTTTCCAATGATACCATAGTTTGGCGATTTCTGACACTTTTGAAAAATCCACATTTTCGGTCGCGGTTACGGGGACTTAGCTAATAACGGTAATAACTCGACAACAACAAGAGCTATCAAAAAACGGATTGCAGGTTCAACTCCCCACCAAGAGACCTTTCCAATGATACCATAGTTTGGCGATTTCTGACACTTTTTAAAATCAACATTTTAAGTTGAGGTTAGATGTGGTTAAATTAAACGCAAATAACTCGCCAACAACAAGAGCTATCAAAAAACGGATTGCAGCGTTCAACTCCCCACCAAGAGACCTTTCCAATGATACCATAGTTTGCCTATTTCAGACACTTTTGAAAAATCCACATTTTCGGTCGCGGTTACGGGGACTTACCTAATAACGGTAATGACTCGACAACAACAAGAGCTATCAAAAAACGGATTGCAGCGTTCAACTCCCCACCAAGAGACCTTTCCAATGATACCACACTTTTTAAAAATCAACATTTTAAGTTGAGGTTAGATGTGGTTAACTTTAAACGCGAATAACTCGCCAACAACAAGAGCTATCAAAAAACGGATTGCAGTGTTCAACTCCCCACCAAGAGACCTTTCCAATGATACCATAGTTTGCCTATTTCTGACACTTTTGAAAAATCCACATTTTCGGTCGCGGTTACGGGACTTAGCTAAAAACGGTAATAACTCGACAACAACAAGAGCTATCAAAAAACGGATTGCAGCGTTCAACTCCCCACCAAGAGACCTTTCCAATGATACCATAGTTTGGCGATTTCTGACACTTTTTAAAAATCAACATTCTAAGTTGAGGTTAGATGTGGTTAACTTTAAACGCGAATAACTCGCCAACAACAAGAGCTATCAAAAAACGGATTGCAGTGTTCAACTCCCCACCAAGAGACCTTTCCAATGATACCATAGTTTGCCTATTTCAGACACTTTTGAAAAATCCACATTTTCGGTCGCGGTTACGGGGACTTACCTAAAAACGGTAATAACTCGACAACAACAAGAGCTATCAAAAAACGGATTGCAGCGTTCAACTCCCCACCAAGAGACCTTTCCAATGATACCATAGTTTGGCGATTTCTGACACTTTTTAAAAATCAACATTCTAAGTTGAGGTTAGATGTGGTTAACTTTAAACGCGAATAACTCGCCAACAACAAGAGCTATCAAAAAACGGATTGCAGCGTTCAACTCCCCACCAAGAGACCTTTCCAATGATACCATAGTTTGCCTATTTCAGACACTTTTGAAAAATCCACATTTTCGGTCGCGGTTACGGGGACTTACCTAAAAACGGTAATAACTCGACAACAACAAGAGCTATCAAAAAACGGATTGCAGCGTTCAACTCCCCACCAAGAGACCTTTCCAATGATACCATAGTTTGGCGATTTCTGACACTTTTAAAAAATCAACATTCTAAGTTGAGGTTAGATGTGGTTAACTTTAAACGCGAATAACTCGCCAACAACAAGAGCTATCAAAAAACGGATTGCAGGTTCAACTCCCCACCAAGAGACCTTTCCAATGATACCATAGTTTGCCTATTTGAAGTATTTCAGACACTTTTGAAAAATCCACATTTTCGGTCGCGGTTACGGGGACTTACCTATTAACGGTAATAACACGACAACAACAAGAGCTATCAAAAAACGGATTGCAGCGTTCAACTCCCCACCAAGAGACCTTTCCAATGATACCATAGTTTGGCGATTTCTGACACTTTTTAAAAATCAACATTTTAAGTTGAGGTTAGATGTGGTTAACTTTAAACGCGAATAACTCGCCAACAACAAGAGCTATCAAAAAACGGATTGCAGCGTTCAACTCCCCACCAAGAGACCTTTCCAATGATACCATAGTTTGCCTATTTCAGACACTTTTGAAAAATCCACATTTTCGGTCGCGGTTACGGGGACTTACCTAAAAACGGTAATAACTCGACAACAACAAGAGCTATCAAAAAACGGATTGCAGCGTTCAACTCCCCACCAAGAGACCTTTCCAATGATACCATAGTTTGGCGATTTCTGACACTTTTTAAAAATCAACATTCTAAGTTGAGGTTAGATGTGGTTAACTTTAAACGCGAATAACTCGCCAACAACAAGAGCTATCAAAAAACGGATTGCAGTGTTCAACTCCCCACCAAGAGACCTTTCCAATGATACCATAGTTTGCCTATTTCAGACACTTTTGAAAAATCCACATTTTCGGTCGCGGTTACGGGGACTTACCTAAAAACGGTAATAACTCGACAACAACAAGAGCTATCAAAAAACGGATTGCAGCGTTCAACTCCCCACCAAGAGACCTTTCCAATGATACCATAGTTTGGCGATTTCTGACACTTTTTAAAAATCAACATTCTAAGTTGAGGTTAGATGTGGTTAACTTTAAACGCGAATAACTCGCCAACAACAAGAGCTATCAAAAAACGGATTGCAGTGTTCAACTCCCCACCAAGAGACCTTTCCAATGATACCATAGTTTGCCTATTTCTGACACTTTTTAAAAATCCACATTTTCGGTCGCGGTTACGGGGACTTAGCTAAAAACGGTAATAACTCGACAACAACAAGAGCTATCAAAAAACGGATTGCAGCGTTCAACTCCCCACCAAGAGACCTTTCCAATGATACCATAGTTTGGCGATTTCTGACACTTTTTAAAAATCAACATTCTAAGTTGAGGTTAGATGTGGTTAACTTTAAACGCGAATAACTCGCCAACAACAAGAGCTATCAAAAAACGGATTGCAGTGTTCAACTCCCCACCAAGAGACCTTTCCAATGATACCATAGTTTGCCTATTTCAGACACTTTTGAAAAATCCACATTTTCGGTCGCGGTTACGGGGACTTACCTAAAAACGGTAATAACTCGACAACAACAAGAGCTATCAAAAAACGGATTGCAGCGTTCAACTCCCCACCAAGAGACCTTTCCAATGATACCATAGTTTGGCGATTTCTGACACTTTTTAAAAATCAACATTCTAAGTTGAGGTTAGATGTGGTTAACTTTAAACGCGAATAACTCGCCAACAACAAGAGCTATCAAAAAACGGATTGCAGCGTTCAACTCCCCACCAAGAGACCTTTCCAATGATACCATAGTTTGCCTATTTCAGACACTTTTGAAAAATCCACATTTTCGGTCGCGGTTACGGGGACTTACCTAAAAACGGTAATAACTCGACAACAACAAGAGCTATCAAAAAACGATTGCAGCGTTCAACTCCCCACCAAGAGACCTTTCCAATGATACCATAGTTTGGCGATTTCTGACACTTTTAAAAATCAACATTCTAAGTTGAGGTTAGATGTGGTTAACTTTAAACGCGAATAACTCGCCAACAACAAGAGCTATCAAAAAACGGATTGCAGTGTTCAACTCCCCACCAAGAGACCTTTCCAATGATACCATAGTTTGCCTATTTCTGACACTTTTAAAAATCCACATTTTCGGTCGCGGTTACGGGGACTTAGCTAAAAACGGTAATAACTCGACAACAACAAGAGCTATCAAAAAACGGATTGCAGCGTTCAACTCCCCACCAAGAGACCTTTCCAATGATACCATAGTTTGGCGATTTCTGACACTTTTTAAAATCAACATTCTAAGTTGAGGTTAGATGTGGTTAACTTTAAACGCGAATAACTCGCCAACAACAAGAGCTATCAAAAAACGGATTGCAGTGTTCAACTCCCCACCAAGAGACCTTTCCAATGATACCATAGTTTGCCTATTTCAGACACTTTTGAAAAATCCACATTTTCGGTCGCGGTTACGGGGACTTACCTAAAAACGGTAATAACTCGACAACAACAAGAGCTATCAAAAAACGGATTGCAGCGTTCAACTCCCCACCAAGAGACCTTTCCAATGATACCATAGTTTGGCGATTTCTGACACTTTTTAAAAATCAACATTCTAAGTTGAGGTTAGATGTGGTTAACTTTAAACGCGAATAACTCGCCAACAACAAGAGCTATCAAAAAACGGATTGCAGTGTTCAACTCCCCACCAAGAGACCTTTCCAATGATACCATAGTTTGCCTATTTCAGACACTTTTGAAAAATCCACATTTTCGGTCGCGGTTACGGGGACTTACCTAAAAACGGTAATAACTCGACAACAACAAGAGCTATCAAAAAACGGATTGCAGCGTTCAACTCCCCACCAAGAGACCTTTCCAATGATACCATAGTTTGGCGATTTCTGACACTTTTTAAAAATCAACATTCTAAGTTGAGGTTAGATGTGGTTAACTTTAAACGCGAATAACTCGCCAACAACAAGAGCTATCAAAAAACGGATTGCAGCGTTCAACTCCCCACCAAGAGACCTTTCCAATGATACCATAGTTTGCCTATTTCAGACACTTTTGAAAAATCCACATTTTCGGTCGCGGTTACGGGGACTTACCTAAAAACGGTAATAACTCGACAACAACAAGAGCTATCAAAAAACGGATTGCAGCGTTCAACTCCCCACCAAGAGACCTTTCCAATGATACCATAGTTTGGCGATTTCTGACACTTTTTAAAAATCAACATTCTAAGTTGAGGTTAGATGTGGTTAACTTTAAACGCGAATAACTCGCCAACAACAAGAGCTATCAAAAAACGGATTGCAGTGTTCAACTCCCCACCAAGAGACCTTTCCAATGATACCATAGTTTGCCTATTTCTGACACTTTTTAAAAATCCACATTTTCGGTCGCGGTTACGGGGACTTAGCTAAAAACGGTAATAACTCGACAACAACAAGAGCTATCAAAAAACGGATTGCAGCGTTCAACTCCCCACCAAGAGACCTTTCCAATGATACCATAGTTTGGCGATTTCTGACACTTTTTAAAAATCAACATTCTAAGTTGAGGTTAGATGTGGTTAACTTTAAACGCGAATAACTCGCCAACAACAAGAGCTATCAAAAAACGGATTGCAGTGTTCAACTCCCCACCAAGAGACCTTTCCAATGATACCATAGTTTGCCTATTTCAGACACTTTTGAAAAATCCACATTTTCGGTCGCGGTTACGGGGACTTACCTAAAAACGGTAATAACTCGACAACAACAAGAGCTATCAAAAAACGGATTGCAGCGTTCAACTCCCCACCAAGAGACCTTTCCAATGATACCATAGTTTGGCGATTTCTGACACTTTTTAAAAATCAACATTCTAAGTTGAGGTTAGATGTGGTTAACTTTAAACGCGAATAACTCGCCAACAACAAGAGCTATCAAAAAACGGATTGCAGCGTTCAACTCCCCACCAAGAGACCTTTCCAATGATACCATAGTTTGCCTATTTCAGACACTTTTGAAAAATCCACATTTTCGGTCGCGGTTACGGGGACTTACCTAAAAACGGTAATAACTCGACAACAACAAGAGCTATCAAAAAACGATTGCAGCGTTCAACTCCCCACCAAGAGACCTTTCCAATGATACCATAGTTTGGCGATTTCTGACACTTTTAAAAATCAACATTCTAAGTTGAGGTTAGATGTGGTTAACTTTAAACGCGAATAACTCGCCAACAACAAGAGCTATCAAAAAACGGATTGCAGGGTTCAACTCCCCACCAAGAGACCTTTCCAATGATACCATAGTTTGCCTATTTGAAGTATTTCAGACACTTTTGAAAAATCCACATTTTCGGTCGCGGTTACGGGGACTTACCTATTAACGGTAATGACACGACAACAACAAGAGCTATCAAAAAACGGATTGCAGCGTTCAACTCCCCACCAAGAGACCTTTCCAATGATACCATAGTTTGGCGATTTCTGACACTTTTTAAAATCAACATTTTAAGTTGAGGTTAGATGTGGTTAACTTTAAACGCGAATAACTCGCCAACAACAAGAGCTATCAAAAAACGGATTGCAGCGTTCAACTCCCCACCAAGAGACCTTTCCAATGATACCATAGTTTGCCTATTTCAGACACTTTTGAAAAATCCACATTTTCGGTCGCGGTTACGGGGACTTACCTAAAAACGGTAATAACTCGACAACAACAAGAGCTATCAAAAAACGATTGCAGCGTTCAACTCCCCACCAAGAGACCTTTCCAATGATACCATAGTTTGGCGATTTCTGACACTTTTTAAAAATCAACATTCTAAGTTGAGGTTAGATGTGGTTAACTTTAAACGCGAATAACTCGCCAACAACAAGAGCTATCAAAAAACGGATTGCAGTGTTCAACTCCCCACCAAGAGACCTTTCCAATGATACCATAGTTTGCCTATTTCAGACACTTTTGAAAAATCCACATTTTCGGTCGCGGTTACGGGGACTTACCTAAAAACGGTAATAACTCGACAACAACAAGAGCTATCAAAAAACGGATTGCAGCGTTCAACTCCCCACCAAGAGACCTTTCCAATGATACCATAGTTTGGCGATTTCTGACACTTTTTAAAAATCAACATTCTAAGTTGAGGTTAGATGTGGTTAACTTTAAACGCGAATAACTCGCCAACAACAAGAGCTATCAAAAAACGGATTGCAGTGTTCAACTCCCCACCAAGAGACCTTTCCAATGATACCATAGTTTGCCTATTTCTGACACTTTTTAAAAATCCACATTTTCGGTCGCGGTTACGGGGACTTAGCTAAAAACGGTAATAACTCGACAACAACAAGAGCTATCAAAAAACGGATTGCAGCGTTCAACTCCCCACCAAGAGACCTTTCCAATGATACCATAGTTTGGCGATTTCTGACACTTTTTAAAAATCAACATTCTAAGTTGAGGTTAGATGTGGTTAACTTTAAACGCGAATAACTCGCCAACAACAAGAGCTATCAAAAAACGGATTGCAGTGTTCAACTCCCCACCAAGAGACCTTTCCAATGATACCATAGTTTGCCTATTTCAGACACTTTTGAAAAATCCACATTTTCGGTCGCGGTTACGGGGACTTACCTAAAAACGGTAATAACTCGACAACAACAAGAGCTATCAAAAAACGGATTGCAGCGTTCAACTCCCCACCAAGAGACCTTTCCAATGATACCATAGTTTGGCGATTTCTGACACTTTTTAAAAATCAACATTCTAAGTTGAGGTTAGATGTGGTTAACTTTAAACGCGAATAACTCGCCAACAACAAGAGCTATCAAAAAACGGATTGCAGCGTTCAACTCCCCACCAAGAGACCTTTCCAATGATACCATAGTTTGCCTATTTCAGACACTTTTGAAAAATCCACATTTTCGGTCGCGGTTACGGGGACTTACCTAAAAACGGTAATAACTCGACAACAACAAGAGCTATCAAAAAACGATTGCAGCGTTCAACTCCCCACCAAGAGACCTTTCCAATGATACCATAGTTTGGCGATTTCTGACACTTTTAAAAATCAACATTCTAAGTTGAGGTTAGATGTGGTTAACTTTAAACGCGAATAACTCGCCAACAACAAGAGCTATCAAAAAACGGATTGCAGGGTTCAACTCCCCACCAAGAGACCTTTCCAATGATACCATAGTTTGCCTATTTGAAGTATTTCAGACACTTTTGAAAAATCCACATTTTCGGTCGCGGTTACGGGGACTTACCTATTAACGGTAATAACTCGACAACAACAAGAGCTATCAAAAAACGGATTGCAGCGTTCAACTCCCCACCAAGAGACCTTTCCAATGATACCATAGTTTGGCGATTTCTGACACTTTTTAAAAATCAACATTTTAAGTTGAGGTTAGATGTGGTTAACTTTAAACGCGAATAACTCGCCAACAACAAGAGCTATCAAAAAACGGATTGCAGCGTTCAACTCCCCACCAAGAGACCTTTCCAATGATACCATAGTTTGCCTATTTCAGACACTTTTGAAAAATCCACATTTTCGGTCGCGGTTACGGGGACTTACCTAAAAACGGTAATAACTCGACAACAACAAGAGCTATCAAAAAACGGATTGCAGCGTTCAACTCCCCACCAAGAGACCTTTCCAATGATACCATAGTTTGGCGATTTCTGACACTTTTTAAAAATCAACATTCTAAGTTGAGGTTAGATGTGGTTAACTTTAAACGCGAATAACTCGCCAACAACAAGAGCTATCAAAAAACGGATTGCAGTGTTCAACTCCCCACCAAGAGACCTTTCCAATGATACCATAGTTTGCCTATTTCAGACACTTTTGAAAAATCCACATTTTCGGTCGCGGTTACGGGGACTTACCTAAAAACGGTAATAACTCGACAACAACAAGAGCTATCAAAAAACGGATTGCAGCGTTCAACTCCCCACCAAGAGACCTTTCCAATGATACCATAGTTTGGCGATTTCTGACACTTTTTAAAAATCAACATTCTAAGTTGAGGTTAGATGTGGTTAACTTTAAACGCGAATAACTCGCCAACAACAAGAGCTATCAAAAAACGGATTGCAGTGTTCAACTCCCCACCAAGAGACCTTTCCAATGATACCATAGTTTGCCTATTTCTGACACTTTTTAAAAATCCACATTTTCGGTCGCGGTTACGGGGACTTAGCTAAAAACGGTAATAACTCGACAACAACAAGAGCTATCAAAAAACGGATTGCAGCGTTCAACTCCCCACCAAGAGACCTTTCCAATGATACCATAGTTTGGCGATTTCTGACACTTTTTAAAAATCAACATTCTAAGTTGAGGTTAGATGTGGTTAACTTTAAACGCGAATAACTCGCCAACAACAAGAGCTATCAAAAAACGGATTGCAGCGTTCAACTCCCCACCAAGAGACCTTTCCAATGATACCATAGTTTGCCTATTTCAGACACTTTTGAAAAATCCACATTTTCGGTCGCGGTTACGGGGACTTACCTAAAAACGGTAATAACTCGACAACAACAAGAGCTATCAAAAAACGATTGCAGCGTTCAACTCCCCACCAAGAGACCTTTCCAATGATACCATAGTTTGGCGATTTCTGACACTTTTAAAAATCAACATTCTAAGTTGAGGTTAGATGTGGTTAACTTTAAACGCGAATAACTCGCCAACAACAAGAGCTATCAAAAAACGGATTGCAGGGTTCAACTCCCCACCAAGAGACCTTTCCAATGATACCATAGTTTGCCTATTTGAAGTATTTCAGACACTTTTGAAAAATCCACATTTTCGGTCGCGGTTACGGGGACTTACCTATTAACGGTAATAACTCGACAACAACAAGAGCTATCAAAAAACGGATTGCAGCGTTCAACTCCCCACCAAGAGACCTTTCCAATGATACCATAGTTTGGCGATTTCTGACACTTTTTAAAAATCAACATTTTAAGTTGAGGTTAGATGTGGTTAACTTTAAACGCGAATAACTCGCCAACAACAAGAGCTATCAAAAAACGGATTGCAGCGTTCAACTCCCCACCAAGAGACCTTTCCAATGATACCATAGTTTGCCTATTTCAGACACTTTTGAAAAATCCACATTTTCGGTCGCGGTTACGGGGACTTACCTAAAAACGGTAATAACTCGACAACAACAAGAGCTATCAAAAAACGGATTGCAGCGTTCAACTCCCCACCAAGAGACCTTTCCAATGATACCATAGTTTGGCGATTTCTGACACTTTTTAAAAATCAACATTCTAAGTTGAGGTTAGATGTGGTTAACTTTAAACGCGAATAACTCGCCAACAACAAGAGCTATCAAAAAACGGATTGCAGTGTTCAACTCCCCACCAAGAGACCTTTCCAATGATACCATAGTTTGCCTATTTCAGACACTTTTGAAAAATCCACATTTTCGGTCGCGGTTACGGGGACTTACCTAAAAACGGTAATAACTCGACAACAACAAGAGCTATCAAAAAACGGATTGCAGCGTTCAACTCCCCACCAAGAGACCTTTCCAATGATACCATAGTTTGGCGATTTCTGACACTTTTTAAAAATCAACATTCTAAGTTGAGGTTAGATGTGGTTAACTTTAAACGCGAATAACTCGCCAACAACAAGAGCTATCAAAAAACGGATTGCAGTGTTCAACTCCCCACCAAGAGACCTTTCCAATGATACCATAGTTTGCCTATTTCTGACACTTTTTAAAAATCCACATTTTCGGTCGCGGTTACGGGGACTTAGCTAAAAACGGTAATAACTCGACAACAACAAGAGCTATCAAAAAACGGATTGCAGCGTTCAACTCCCCACCAAGAGACCTTTCCAATGATACCATAGTTTGGCGATTTCTGACACTTTTTAAAAATCAACATTCTAAGTTGAGGTTAGATGTGGTTAACTTTAAACGCGAATAACTCGCCAACAACAAGAGCTATCAAAAAACGGATTGCAGTGTTCAACTCCCCACCAAGAGACCTTTCCAATGATACCATAGTTTGCCTATTTGAAGTATTTCAGACACTTTTGAAAAATCCACATTTTCGGTCGCGGTTACGGGGACTTACCTATTAACGGTAATGACACGACAACAACAAGAGCTATCAAAAAACGGATTGCAGCGTTCAACTCCCCACCAAGAGACCTTTCCAATGATACCATAGTTTGCCTATTTCTGACACTTTTTAAAAATCAACATTCTAAGTTGAGGTTAGATGTGGTTAACTTTAAACGCGAATAACTCGCCAACAACAAGAGCTATCAAAAAACGGATTGCAGTGTTCAACTCCCCACCAAGAGACCTTTCCAATGATACCATAGTTTGGCTATTTCGGACACTTTTGAAAAATCCACATTTTCGGTCGCGGTTACGGGGACTTAGCTATTAACGGTAATAACTCGACAACAACAAGAGCTATCAAAAAACGGATTGCAGCGTTCAACTCCCCACCAAGAGACCTTTCCAATGATACCATAGTTTGGCGATTTCTGACACTTTTTAAAAATCAACATTCTAAGTTGAGGTTAGATGTGGTTAACTTTAAACGCGAATAACTCGCCAACAACAAGAGCTATCAAAAAACGGATTGCAGTGTTCAACTCCCCACCAAGAGACCTTTCCAATGATACCATAGTTTGCCTATTTCGACACTTTTGAAAAATCCACATTTTCGGTCGCGGTTACGGGGACTTAGCTAAAAACGGTAATAACTCGACAACAACAAGAGCTATCAAAAAACGGATTGCAGCGTTCAACTCCCCACCAAGAGACCTTTCCAATGATACCATAGTTTGGCGATTTCTGACACTTTTTAAAAATCAACATTCTAAGTTGAGGTTAGATGTGGTTAACTTTAAACGCGAATAACTCGCCAACAACAAGAGCTATCAAAAAACGGATTGCAGTGTTCAACTCCCCACCAAGAGACCTTTCCAATGATACCATAGTTTGCCTATTTGAAGTATTTCAGACACTTTTGAAAAATCCACATTTTCGGTCGCGGTTACGGGGACTTACCTATTAACGGTAATGACACGACAACAACAAGAGCTATCAAAAAACGGATTGCAGCGTTCAACTCCCCACCAAGAGACCTTTCCAATGATACCATAGTTTGCCTATTTCTGACACTTTTTAAAAATCAACATTCTAAGTTGAGGTTAGATGTGGTTAACTTTAAACGCGAATAACTCGCCAACAACAAGAGCTATCAAAAAACGGATTGCAGTGTTCAACTCCCCACCAAGAGACCTTTCCAATGATACCATAGTTTGGCTATTTCGGACACTTTTGAAAAATCCACATTTTCGGTCGCGGTTACGGGGACTTAGCTATTAACGGTAATAACTCGACAACAACAAGAGCTATCAAAAAACGGATTGCAGCGTTCAACTCCCCACCAAGAGACCTTTCCAATGATACCATAGTTTGGCGATTTCTGACACTTTTTAAAAATCAACATTCTAAGTTGAGGTTAGATGTGGTTAACTTTAAACGCGAATAACTCGCCAACAACAAGAGCTATCAAAAAACGGATTGCAGTGTTCAACTCCCCACCAAGAGACCTTTCCAATGATACCATAGTTTGCCTATTTCGGACACTTTTGAAAAATCCACATTTTCGGTCGCGGTTACGGGGACTTAGCTAAAAACGGTAATAACTCGACAACAACAAGAGCTATCAAAAAACGGATTGCAGCGTTCAACTCCCCACCAAGAGACCTTTCCAATGATACCATAGTTTGGCGATTTCTGACACTTTTTAAAAATCAACATTCTAAGTTGAGGTTAGATGTGGTTAACTTTAAACGCGAATAACTCGCCAACAACAAGAGCTATCAAAAAACGGATTGCAGGGTTCAACTCCCCACCAAGAGACCTTTCCAATGATACCATAGTTTGCCTATTTGAAGTATTTCAGACACTTTTGAAAAATCCACATTTTCGGTCGCGGTTACGGGGACTTACCTATTAACGGTAATGACACGACAACAACAAGAGCTATCAAAAAACGGATTGCAGCGTTCAACTCCCCACCAAGAGACCTTTCCAATGATACCATAGTTTGCCGATTTCAGACACTTTTGAAAAATCCACATTTTCGGTCGCGGTTACGGGGACTTACCTAAAAACGGTAATAACTCGACAACAACAAGAGCTATCAAAAAACGGATTGCAGCGTTCAACTCCCCACCAAGAGACCTTTCCAATGATACCATAGTTTGGTGATTTATGACACTTTTTAAAAATCAACATTCTAAGTTGAGGTTAGATGTGGTTAACTTTAAACGCGAATAACTCGCCAACAACAAGAGCTATCAAAAAACGGATTGCAGCGTTCAACTCCCCACCAAGAGACCTTTCCAATGATACCATAGTTTCGCGATTTCTGACACTTTTTAAAAATCAACATTCTAAGTTGAGGTTAGGTGTGGTTAACTTTAAACGCAAATAACTCGACAACAACAAGAGACCTTTCCAATGATACCATAGTTTGGTGATTTATGACACTTTTTAAAAATCAACATTCTAAGTTGAGGTTAGATGTGGTTAACTTTAAACGCGAATAACTCGCCAACAACAAGAGCTATCAAAAAACGGATTGCAGTGTTCAACTCCCCACCAAGAGACCTTTCCAATGATACCATAGTTTGGCTATTTCGGACACTTTTGAAAAATCCACATTTTCGGTCGCGGTTACGGGGACTTAGCTATTAACGGTAATAACTCGACAACAACAAGAGCTATCAAAAAAAGGATTGCAGCGTTCAACTCCCCACCAAGAGACCTTTCCAATGATACCATAGTTTGCCTATTTGAAGTATTTCAGACACTTTTGAAAAATCCACATTTTCGGTCGCGGTTACAAGGACTTACCTATTAACGGTAATGACACGACAACAACAAGAGCTATCAAAAAACGGATTGCAGCGTTCAACTCCCCACCAAGAGACCTTTCCAATGATACCATAGTTTGCCTATTTCTGACACTTTTTAAAAATCAACATTCTAAGTTGAGGTTAGATGTGGTTAACTTTAAACGCGAATAACTCGCCAACAACAAGAGCTATCAAAAAACGGATTGCAGTGTTCAACTCCCCACCAAGAGACCTTTCCAATGATACCATAGTTTGGCTATTTCGGACACTTTTGAAAAATCCACATTTTCGGTCGCGGTTACGGGGACTTAGCTATTAACGGTAATAACTCGACAACAACAAGAGCTATCAAAAAAAGGATTGCAGCGTTCAACTCCCCACCAAGAGACCTTTCCAATGATACCATAGTTTGGCGATTTCTGACACTTTTTAAAAATCAACATTCTAAGTTGAGGTTAGATGTGGTTAACTTTAAACGCGAATAACTCGCCAACAACAAGAGCTATCAAAAAACGGATTGCAGTGTTCAACTCCCCACCAAGAGACCTTTCCAATGATACCATAGTTTGGCTATTTCGGACACTTTTGAAAAATCCACATTTTCGGTCGCGGTTACAAGGACTTAGCTAAAAACGGTAATAACTCGACAACAACAAGAGCTATCAAAAAACGGATTGCAGCGTTCAACTCCCCACCAAGAGACCTTTCCAATGATACCATAGTTTGGCGATTTCTGACACTTTTTAAAAATCAACATTCTAAGTTGAGGTTAGATGTGGTTAACTTTAAACGCGAATAACTCGCCAACAACAAGAGCTATCAAAAAACGGATTGCAGGGTTCAACTCCCCACCAAGAGACCTTTCCAATGATACCATAGTTTGCCTATTTGAAGTATTTCAGACACTTTTGAAAAATCCACATTTTCGGTCGCGGTTACGGGGACTTACCTATTAACGGTAATGACACGACAACAACAAGAGCTATCAAAAAACGGATTGCAGCGTTCAACTCCCCACCAAGAGACCTTTCCAATGATACCATAGTTTGCCGATTTCAGACACTTTTGAAAAATCCACATTTTCGGTCGCGGTTACGGGGACTTACCTAAAAACGGTAATAACTCGACAACAACAAGAGCTATCAAAAAACGGATTGCAGCGTTCAACTCCCCACCAAGAGACCTTTCCAATGATACCATAGTTTGGTATTTCTGACACTTTTTAAAAATCAACATTCTAAGTTGAGGTTAGATGTGGTTAACTTTAAACGCGAATAACTCGCCAACAACAAGAGCTATGAAAAAACGGATTGCAGGTTCAACTCCCCACCAAGAGACCTTTCCAATGATACCATAGTTTCGCGATTTCTGACACTTTTTAAAAATCAACATTCTAAGTTGAGGTTAGGTGTGGTTAACTTTAAACGCAAATAACTCGACAACAACAAGAGACCTTTCCAATGATACCATAGTTTGGTGATTTATGACACTTTTTAAAAATCAACATTCTAAGTTGAGGTTAGATGTGGTTAACTTTAAACGCGAATAACTCGCCAACAACAAGAGCTATCAAAAAACGGATTGCAGTGTTCAACTCCCCACCAAGAGACCTTTCCAATGATACCATAGTTTGGCTATTTCGGACACTTTTGAAAAATCCACATTTTCGGTCGCGGTTACGGGGACTTAGCTATTAACGGTAATAACTCGACAACAACAAGAGCTATCAAAAAAAGGATTGCAGCGTTCAACTCCCCACCAAGAGACCTTTCCAATGATACCATAGTTTGCCTATTTGAAGTATTTCAGACACTTTTGAAAAATCCACATTTTCGGTCGCGGTTACGGGACTTACCTATTAACGGTAATGACACGACAACAACAAGAGCTATCAAAAAACGGATTGCAGCGTTCAACTCCCCACCAAGAGACCTTTCCAATGATACCATAGTTTGCCTATTTCTGACACTTTTTAAAAATCAACATTCTAAGTTGAGGTTAGATGTGGTTAACTTTAAACGCGAATAACTCGCCAACAACAAGAGCTATCAAAAAACGGATTGCAGGGTTCAACTCCCCACCAAGAGACCTTTCCAATGATACCATAGTTGCCTATTTGAAGTATTTCAGACACTTTTGAAAAATCCACATTTTCGGTCGCGGTTACGGGGACTTACCTATTAACGGTAATGACACGACAACAACAAGAGCTATCAAAAAACGGATTGCAGCGTTCAACTCCCCACCAAGAGACCTTTCCAATGATACCATAGTTTGCCGATTTCAGACACTTTTGAAAAATCCACATTTTCGGTCGCGGTTACGGGGACTTACCTAAAAACGGTAATAACTCGACAACAACAAGAGCTATCAAAAAACGGATTGCAGCGTTCAACTCCCCACCAAGAGACCTTTCCAATGATACCATAGTTTGGTGATTTCTGACACTTTTTAAAAATCAACATTCTAAGTTGAGGTTAGATGTGGTTAACTTTAAACGCGAATAACTCGCCAACAACAAGAGCTATCAAAAAACGGATTGCAGGTTCAACTCCCCACCAAGAGACCTTTCCAATGATACCATAGTTTCGCGATTTCTGACACTTTTTAAAAATCAACATTCTAAGTTGAGGTTAGGTGTGGTTAACTTTAAACGCAAATAACTCGACAACAACAAGAGACCTTTCCAATGATACCATAGTTTGGTGATTTATGACACTTTTTAAAAATCAACATTCTAAGTTGAGGTTAGATGTGGTTAACTTTAAACGCGAATAACTCGCCAACAACAAGAGCTATCAAAAAACGGATTGCAGTGTTCAACTCCCCACCAAGAGACCTTTCCAATGATACCATAGTTTGGCTATTTCGGACACTTTTGAAAAATCCACATTTTCGGTCGCGGTTACGGGGACTTAGCTATTAACGGTAATAACTCGACAACAACAAGAGCTATCAAAAAACGGATTGCAGCGTTCAACTCCCCACCAAGAGACCTTTCCAATGATACCATAGTTTGCCTATTTGAAGTATTTCAGACACTTTTGAAAAATCCACATTTTCGGTCGCGGTTACAAGGACTTACCTATTAACGGTAATGACTCGACAACAACAAGAGCTATCAAAAAACGGATTGCAGCGTTCAACTCCCCACCAAGAGACCTTTCCAATGATACCATAGTTTGCCTATTTCTGACACTTTTTAAAAATCAACATTCTAAGTTGAGGTTAGATGTGGTTAACTTTAAACGCGAATAACTCGCCAACAACAAGAGCTATCAAAAAACGGATTGCAGTGTTCAACTCCCCACCAAGAGACCTTTCCAATGATACCATAGTTTGGCTATTTCGGACACTTTTGAAAAATCCACATTTTCGGTCGCGGTTACGGGGACTTAGCTATTAACGGTAATAACTCGACAACAACAAGAGCTATCAAAAAAAGGATTGCAGCGTTCAACTCCCCACCAAGAGACCTTTCCAATGATACCATAGTTTGGCGATTTCTGACACTTTTTAAAAATCAACATTCTAAGTTGAGGTTAGATGTGGTTAACTTTAAACGCGAATAACTCGCCAACAACAAGAGCTATCAAAAAACGGATTGCAGCGTTCAACTCCCCACCAAGAGACCTTTCCAATGATACCATAGTTTGCCGATTTCAGACACTTTTGAAAAATCCACATTTTCGGTCGCGGTTACGGGGACTTACCTAAAAACGGTAATAACTCGACAACAACAAGAGCTATCAAAAAACGGATTGCAGCGTTCAACTCCCCACCAAGAGACCTTTCCAATGATACCATAGTTTGGTGATTTCTGACACTTTTTAAAAATCAACATTCTAAGTTGAGGTTAGATGTGGTTAACTTTAAACGCGAATAACTCGCCAACAACAAGAGCTATCAAAAAACGGATTGCAGGGTTCAACTCCCCACCAAGAGACCTTTCCAATGATACCATAGTTTCGCGATTTCTGACACTTTTAAAAATCAACATTCTAAGTTGAGGTTAGGTGTGGTTAACTTTAAACGCAAATAACTCGACAACAACAAGAGACCTTTCCAATGATACCATAGTTTGCCTATTTGAAGTATTTCAGACACTTTTGAAAAATCCACATTTTCGGTCGCGGTTACGGGGACTTACCTATTAACGGTAATGACACGACAACAACAAGAGCTATCAAAAAACGGATTGCAGCGTTCAACTCCCCACCAAGAGACCTTTCCAATGATACCATAGTTTGCCTATTTCTGACACTTTTTAAAAATCAACATTCTAAGTTGAGGTTAGATGTGGTTAACTTTAAACGCGAATAACTCGCCAACAACAAGAGCTATCAAAAAACGGATTGCAGTGTTCAACTCCCCACCAAGAGACCTTTCCAATGATACCATAGTTTGGCTATTTCGGACACTTTTGAAAAATCCACATTTTCGGTCGCGGTTACGGGGACTTAGCTATTAACGGTAATAACTCGACAACAACAAGAGCTATCAAAAAAGGATTGCAGCGTTCAACTCCCCACCAAGAGACCTTTCCAATGATACCATAGTTTGGCGATTTCTGACACTTTTTAAAAATCAACATTCTAAGTTGAGGTTAGATGTGGTTAACTTTAAACGCGAATAACTCGCCAACAACAAGAGCTATCAAAAAACGGATTGCAGTGTTCAACTCCCCACCAAGAGACCTTTCCAATGATACCATAGTTTGCCTATTTCGGACACTTTTGAAAAATCCACATTTTCGGTCGCGGTTACAAGGACTTAGCTAAAAACGGTAATAACTCGACAACAACAAGAGCTATCAAAAAACGGATTGCAGCGTTCAACTCCCCACCAAGAGACCTTTCCAATGATACCATAGTTTGGCGATTTCTGACACTTTTTAAAAATCAACATTCTAAGTTGAGGTTAGATGTGGTTAACTTTAAACGCAAATAACTCGACAACAACAAGAGACCTTTCCAATGATACCATAGTTTGCCTATTTGAAGTATTTCAGACACTTTTGAAAAATCCACATTTTCGGTCGCGGTTACGGGGACTTACCTATTAACGGTAATGACACGACAACAACAAGAGCTATCAAAAAACGGATTGCAGCGTTCAACTCCCCACCAAGAGACCTTTCCAATGATACCATAGTTTGCCTATTTCTGACACTTTTTAAAAATCAACATTCTAAGTTGAGGTTAGATGTGGTTAACTTTAAACGCGAATAACTCGCCAACAACAAGAGCTATGAAAAAACGGATTGCAGGGTTCAACTCCCCACCAAGAGACCTTTCCAATGATACCATAGTTTGCCTATTTCTGACACTTTTTAAAAATCAACATTCGAAGTTGAGGTTAGATGTGGTTAACTTTAAACGCAAATAACTCGACAACAACAAGAGACCTTTCCAATGATACCATAGTTTGCCTATTTGAAGTATTTCAGACACTTTTGAAAAATCCACATTTTCGGTCGCGGTTACAAGGACTTACCTATTAACGGTAATGACACGACAACAACAAGAGCTATCAAAAAACGGATTGCAGCGTTCAACTCCCCACCAAGAGACCTTTCCAATGATACCATAGTTTGCCTATTTCTGACACTTTTTAAAAATCAACATTCTAAGTTGAGGTTAGATGTGGTTAACTTTAAACGCGAATAACTCGCCAACAACAAGAGCTATCAAAAAACGGATTGCAGTGTTCAACTCCCCACCAAGAGACCTTTCCAATGATACCATAGTTTGCCTATTTCGGACACTTTTGAAAAATCCACATTTTCGGTCGCGGTTACGGGGACTTAGCTATTAACGGTAATAACTCGACAACAACAAGAGCTATCAAAAAAAGGATTGCAGCGTTCAACTCCCCACCAAGAGACCTTTCCAATGATACCATAGTTTGGCGATTTCTGACACTTTTTAAAAATCAACATTCTAAGTTGAGGTTAGATGTGGTTAACTTTAAACGCGAATAACTCGCCAACAACAAGAGCTATCAAAAAACGGATTGCAGTGTTCAACTCCCCACCAAGAGACCTTTCCAATGATACCATAGTTTGGCTATTTCGGACACTTTTGAAAAATCCACATTTTCGGTCGCGGTTACGGGGACTTAGCTAAAAACGGTAATAACTCGACAACAACAAGAGCTATCAAAAAACGGATTGCAGCGTTCAACTCCCCACCAAGAGACCTTTCCAATGATACCATAGTTTGGCGATTTCTGACACTTTTTAAAAATCAACATTCTAAGTTGAGGTTAGATGTGGTTAACTTTAAACGCGAATAACTCGCCAACAACAAGAGCTATCAAAAAACGGATTGCAGGGTTCAACTCCCCACCAAGAGACCTTTCCAATGATACCATAGTTTGCCTATTTGAAGTATTTCAGACACTTTTGAAAAATCCACATTTTCGGTCGCGGTTACGGGGACTTACCTATTAACGGTAATGACACGACAACAACAAGAGCTATCAAAAAACGGATTGCAGCGTTCAACTCCCCACCAAGAGACCTTTCCAATGATACCATAGTTTGGTGATTTCTGACACTTTTTAAAAATCAACATTCTAAGTTGAGGTTAGATGTGGTTAACTTTAAACGCGAATAACTCGCCAACAACAAGAGCTATCAAAAAACGGATTGCAGGGTTCAACTCCCCACCAAGAGACCTTTCCAATGATACCATAGTTTCGCGATTTCTGACACTTTTTAAAAATCAACATTCTAAGTTGAGGTTAGGTGTGGTTAACTTTAAACGCAAATAACTCGACAACAACAAGAGACCTTTCCAATGATACCATAGTTTGCCTATTTGAAGTATTTCAGACACTTTTGAAAAATCCACATTTTCGGTCGCGGTTACGGGGACTTACCTATTAACGGTAATGACACGACAACAACAAGAGCTATCAAAAAACGGATTGCAGCGTTCAACTCCCCACCAAGAGACCTTTCCAATGATACCATAGTTTGCCTATTTCTGACACTTTTTAAAAATCAACATTCTAAGTTGAGGTTAGATGTGGTTAACTTTAAACGCGAATAACTCGCCAACAACAAGAGCTATCAAAAAACGGATTGCAGTGTTCAACTCCCCACCAAGAGACCTTTCCAATGATACCATAGTTTGCCTATTTCGGACACTTTTGAAAAATCCACATTTTCGGTCGCGGTTACGGGGACTTAGCTAAAAACGGTAATAACTCGACAACAACAAGAGCTATCAAAAAACGGATTGCAGCGTTCAACTCCCCACCAAGAGACCTTTCCAATGATACCATAGTTTGGCGATTTCTGACACTTTTTAAAAATCAACATTCTAAGTTGAGGTTAGATGTGGTTAACTTTAAACGCGAATAACTCGCCAACAACAAGAGCTATCAAAAAACGGATTGCAGTGTTCAACTCCCCACCAAGAGACCTTTCCAATGATACCATAGTTTGCCTATTTGAAGTATTTCAGACACTTTTGAAAAATCCACATTTTCGGTCGCGGTTACGGGGACTTACCTATTAACGGTAATGACACGACAACAACAAGAGCTATCAAAAAACGGATTGCAGCGTTCAACTCCCCACCAAGAGACCTTTCCAATGATACCATAGTTTGCCTATTTCTGACACTTTTTAAAAATCAACATTCTAAGTTGAGGTTAGATGTGGTTAACTTTAAACGCGAATAACTCGCCAACAACAAGAGCTATCAAAAAACGGATTGCAGTGTTCAACTCCCCACCAAGAGACCTTTCCAATGATACCATAGTTTGCCTATTTTGGACACTTTTGAAAAATCCACATTTTCGGTCGCGGTTACGGGGACTTAGCTAAAAACGGTAATAACTCGACAACAACAAGAGCTATCAAAAAACGGATTGCAGCGTTCAACTCCCCACCAAGAGACCTTTCCAATGATACCATAGTTTGGCGATTTCTGACACTTTTTAAAAATCAACATTCTAAGTTGAGGTTAGATGTGGTTAACTTTAAACGCAAATAACTCGACAACAACAAGAGACCTTTCCAATGATACCATAGTTTGCCTATTTGAAGTATTTCAGACACTTTTGAAAAATCCACATTTTCGGTCGCGGTTACGGGGACTTACCTATTAACGGTAATGACACGACAACAACAAGAGCTATCAAAAAACGGATTGCAGCGTTCAACTCCCCACCAAGAGACCTTTCCAATGATACCATAGTTTGCCTATTTCTGACACTTTTTAAAAATCAACATTCTAAGTTGAGGTTAGATGTGGTTAACTTTAAACGCGAATAACTCGCCAACAAAAAGAGCTATCAAAAAACGGATTGCAGTGTTCAACTCCCCACCAAGAGACCTTTCTAATGATACCATAGTTTGCCTATTTCGGACACTTTTGAAAAATCCACATTTTCCACATTTTCGGTCGCGGTTACTAAAAACGGTAATAACTCGACAACAACAAGAGCTATCAAAAAACGGATTGCAGTGTTCAACTCCCCACCAAGAGACATTTCCAATGATACCATAGTTTGCTAAAAACGGTAATAACTCGACAACAACAAGAGCTATCAAAAAACGGATTGCAGTGTTCAACTCCCCACCAAGAGACATTTCCAATGATACCATAGTTTGCCTATTTCTGACACTTTTTTAAAATCAACATTCTAAGTTGAGGTTAGATGTGGTTAACTTTAAACGCGAATAACTCGCCAACAACAAGAGCTATGAAAAAACGGATTGCAGTGTTCAACTCCCCACCAAGAGACCTTTCCAATGATACCATAGTTTGGCTATTTCGGACACTTTTGAAAAATCCACATTTTCGGTCGCGGTTACGGGGACTTAGCTATTAACGGTAATAACTCGACAACAACAAGAGCTATCAAAAAAAGGATTGCAGCGTTCAACTCCCCACCAAGAGACCTTTCCAATGATACCATAGTTTGGCGATTTCTGACACTTTTTAAAAATCAACATTCTAAGTTGAGGTTAGATGTGGTTAACTTTAAACGCAAATAACTCGACAACAACAAGAGACCTTTCCAATGATACCATAGTTTGCCTATTTGAAGTATTTCAGACACTTTTGAAAAATCCACATTTTCGGTCGCGGTTACAAGGACTTACCTATTAACGGTAATGACACGACAACAACAAGAGCTATCAAAAAACGGATTGCAGCGTTCAACTCCCCACCAAGAGACCTTTCCAATGATACCATAGTTTGCCTTTTCTGACACTTTTTAAAAATCAACATTCTAAGTTGAGGTTAGATGTGGTTAACTTTAAACGCAAATAACTCGACAACAACAAGAGACCTTTCCAATGATACCATAGTTTGCCTATTTGAAGTATTTCAGACACTTTTGAAAAATCCACATTTTCGGTCGCGGTTACAAGGACTTACCTATTAACGGTAATGACACGACAACAACAAGAGCTATCAAAAAACGGATTGCAGCGTTCAACTCCCCACCAAGAGACCTTTCCAATGATACCATAGTTTGCCTATTTCTGACACTTTTTAAAAATCAACATTCTAAGTTGAGGTTAGATGTGGTTAACTTTAAACGCGAATAACTCGCCAACAACAAGAGCTATCAAAAAACGGATTGCAGTGTTCAACTCCCCACCAAGAGACCTTTCCAATGATACCAGAGTTTCGCGATTTCTGACACTTTTTAAAAATCAACATTCTAAGTTGAGGTTAGATGTGGTTAACTTTAAACGCGAATAACTCGACAACAACAAGAGACCTTTCCAATGATACCATAGTTTGCCTATTTGAAGTATTTCAGACACTTTTGAAAAATCCACATTTTCGGTCGCGGTTACGGGGACTTACCTATTAACGGTAATGACACGACAACAACAAGAGCTATCAAAAAACGGATTGCAGCGTTCAACTCCCCACCAAGAGACCTTTCCAATGATACCATAGTTTGCCTATTTCTGACACTTTTTAAAAATCAACATTCTAAGTTGAGGTTAGATGTGGTTAACTTTAAACGCGAATAACTCGCCAACAACAAGAGCTATCAAAAAACGGATTGCAGCGTTCAACTCCCCACCAAGAGACCTTTCCAATGATACCATAGTTTGGCGATTTCTGACACTTTTTAAAAATCAACATTCTAAGTTGAGGTTAGATGTGGTTAACTTTAAACGCGAATAACTCGCCAACAACAAGAGCTATCAAAAAACGGATTGCAGCGTTCAACTCCCCACCAAGAGACCTTTCCAATGATACCATAGTTTGCCTATTTGAAGTATTTCAGACACTTTTGAAAAATCCACATTTTCGGTCGCGGTTACGGGGACTTACCTATTAACGGTAATGACACGACAACAACAAGAGCTATCAAAAAACGGATTGCAGCGTTCAACTCCCCACCAAGAGACCTTTCCAATGATACCATAGTTTGCCTATTTCTGACACTTTTTAAAAATCAACATTCTAAGTTGAGGTTAGATGTGGTTAACTTTAAACGCGAATAACTCGCCAACAACAAGAGCTATCAAAAAACGGATTGCAGTGTTCAACTCCCCACCAAGAGACCTTTCCAATGATACCATAGTTTGCCTATTTTGGACACTTTTGAAAAATCCACATTTTCGGTCGCGGTTACGGGGACTTAGCTAAAAACGGTAATAACTCGACAACAACAAGAGCTATCAAAAAACGGATTGCAGCGTTCAACTCCCCACCAAGAGACCTTTCCAATGATACCATAGTTTGGCGATTTCTGACACTTTTTAAAAATCAACATTCTAAGTTGAGGTTAGGTGTGGTTAACTTTAAACGCAAATAACTCGACAACAACAAGAGACCTTTCCAATGATACCATAGTTTGCCTATTTGAAGTATTTCAGACACTTTTGAAAAATCCACATTTTCGGTCGCGGTTACGGGGACTTACCTATTAACGGTAATGACACGACAACAACAAGAGCTATCAAAAAACGGATTGCAGCGTTCAACTCCCCACCAAGAGACCTTTCCAATGATACCATAGTTTGCCTATTTCTGACACTTTTTAAAAATCAACATTCTAAGTTGAGGTTAGATGTGGTTAACTTTAAACGCAAATAACTCGCCAACAAAAAGAGCTATCAAAAAACGGATTGCAGTGTTCAACTCCCCACCAAGAGACCTTTCTAATGATACCATAGTTTGCCTATTTCGGACACTTTTGAAAAATCCACATTTTCGGTCGCGGTTACGGGGACTTAGCTAAAAACGGTAATAACTCGACAACAACAAGAGCTATCAAAAAACGGATTGCAGCGTTCAACTCCCCACCAAGAGACCTTTCCAATGATACCATAGTTTGCCTATTTCTGACACTTTTAAAAATCAACATTCTAAGTTGAGGTTAGATGTGGTTAACTTTAAACGCGAATAACTCGCCAACAACAAGAGCTATGAAAAAACGGATTGCAGTGTTCAACTCCCCACCAAGAGACCTTTCCAATGATACCATAGTTTGGCTATTTCGGACACTTTTGAAAAATCCACATTTTCGGTCGCGGTTACGGGGACTTAGCTATTAACGGTAATAACTCGACAACAACAAGAGCTATCAAAAAAAGGATTGCAGCGTTCAACTCCCCACCAAGAGACCTTTCCAATGATACCATAGTTTCGCGATTTCTGACACTTTTTAAAAATCAACATTCTAAGTTGAGGTTAGATGTGGTTAACTTTAAACGCAAATAACTCGACAACAACAAGAGACCTTTCCAATGATACCATAGTTTGCCTATTTGAAGTATTTCAGACACTTTTGAAAAATCCACATTTTCGGTCGCGGTTACGGGGACTTACCTATTAACGGTAATGACACGACAACAACAAGAGCTATCAAAAAACGGATTGCAGCGTTCAACTCCCCACCAAGAGACCTTTCCAATGATACCATAGTTTGCCTATTTCTGACACTTTTTAAAAATCAACATTCTAAGTTGAGGTTAGATGTGGTTAACTTTAAACGCGAATAACTCGCCAACAACAAGAGCTATCAAAAAACGGATTGCAGTGTTCAACTCCCCACCAAGAGACCTTTCCAATGATACCATAGTTTGCCTATTTCGGACACTTTTGAAAAATCCACATTTTCGGTCGCGGTTACGGGGACTTAGCTAAAAACGGTAATAACTCGACAACAACAAGAGCTATCAAAAAACGGATTGCAGCGTTCAACTCCCCACCAAGAGACCTTTCCAATGATACCATAGTTTGCCTATTTTTGACACTTTTTAAAAATCAACATTCTAAGTTGAGGTTAGATGTGGTTAACTTTAAACGCGAATAACTCGCCAACAACAAGAGCTATCAAAAAACGGATTGCAGTGTTCAACTCCCCACCAAGAGACCTTTCCAATGATACCATAGTTTGGCTATTTCGGACACTTTTGAAAAATCCACATTTTCGGTCGCGGTTACGGGGACTTAGCTAAAAACGGTAATAACTCGACAACAACAAGAGCTATCAAAAAAAGGATTGCAGCGTTCAACTCCCCACCAAGAGACCTTTCCAATGATACCATAGTTTGCGATTTCTGACACTTTTAAAAATCAACATTCTAAGTTGAGGTTAGATGTGGTTAACTTTAAACGCAAATAACTCGACAACAACAAGAGACCTTTCCAATGATACCATAGTTTGCCTATTTGAAGTATTTCAGACACTTTTGAAAAATCCACATTTTCGGTCGCGGTTACAAGGACTTACCTATTAACGGTAATGACACGACAACAACAAGAGCTATCAAAAAACGGATTGCAGCGTTCAACTCCCCACCAAGAGACCTTTCCAATGATACCATAGTTTGCCTATTTCTGACACTTTTTAAAAATCAACATTCTAAGTTGAGGTTAGATGTGGTTAACTTTAAACGCGAATAACTCGCCAACAACAAGAGCTATCAAAAAACGGATTGCAGTGTTCAACTCCCCACCAAGAGACCTTTCCAATGATACCATAGTTTGGCGATTTCTGACACTTTTTAAAAATCAACATTCTAAGTTGAGGTTAGATGTGGTTAACTTTAAACGCGAATAACTCGACAACAACAAGAGACCTTTCCAATGATACCATAGTTTGCCTATTTGAAGTATTTCAGACACTTTTGAAAAATCCACATTTTCGGTCGCGGTTACGGGGACTTACCTATTAACGGTAATGACACGACAACAACAAGAGCTATCAAAAAACGGATTGCAGCGTTCAACTCCCCACCAAGAGACCTTTCCAATGATACCATAGTTTGCCTATTTCTGACACTTTTTAAAAATCAACATTCTAAGTTGAGGTTAGATGTGGTTAACTTTAAACGCGAATAACTCGCCAACAACAAGAGCTATCAAAAAACGGATTGCAGTGTTCAACTCCCCACCAAGAGACCTTTCCAATGATACCATAGTTTGGCTATTTCGGACACTTTTGAAAAATCCACATTTTCGGTCGCGGTTACGGGGACTTAGCTATTAACGGTAATAACTCGACAACAACAAGAGCTATCAAAAAAAGGATTGCAGCGTTCAACTCCCCACCAAGAGACCTTTCCAATGATACCATAGTTTCGCGATTTCTGACACTTTTTAAAAATCAACATTCTAAGTTGAGGTTAGATGTGGTTAACTTTAAACGCAAATAACTCGACAACAACAAGAGACCTTTCCAATGATACCATAGTTTGCCTATTTGAAGTATTTCAGACACTTTTGAAAAATCCACATTTTCGGTCGCGGTTACAAGGACTTACCTATTAACGGTAATGACACGACAACAACAAGAGCTATCAAAAAACGGATTGCAGCGTTCAACTCCCCACCAAGAGACCTTTCAATGATACCATAGTTTGCCTATTTCTGACACTTTTTAAAAATCAACATTCTAAGTTGAGGTTAGATGTGGTTAACTTTAAACGCAAATAACTCGACAACAACAAGAGACCTTTCCAATGATACCATAGTTTGCCTATTTGAAGTATTTCAGACACTTTTGAAAAATCCACATTTTCGGTCGCGGTTACAAGGACTTACCTATTAACGGTAATGACACGACAACAACAAGAGCTATCAAAAAACGGATTGCAGCGTTCAACTCCCCACCAAGAGACCTTTCCAATGATACCATAGTTTGCCTATTTCTGACACTTTTTAAAAATCAACATTCTAAGTTGAGGTTAGATGTGGTTAACTTTAAACGCGAATAACTCGCCAACAACAAGAGCTATCGAAAAACGGATTGCAGTGTTCAACTCCCCACCAAGAGACCTTTCCAATGATACCAGAGTTTCGCGATTTCTGACACTTTTTAAAAATCAACATTCTAAGTTGAGGTTAGATGTGGTTAACTTTAAACGCGAATAACTCGACAACAACAAGAGACCTTTCCAATGATACCATAGTTTGCCTATTTGAAGTATTTCAGACACTTTTGAAAAATCCACATTTTCGGTCGCGGTTACGGGGACTTACCTATTAACGGTAATGACACGACAACAACAAGAGCTATCAAAAAACGGATTGCAGCGTTCAACTCCCCACCAAGAGACCTTTCCAATGATACCATAGTTTGCCTATTTCTGACACTTTTTAAAAATCAACATTCTAAGTTGAGGTTAGATGTGGTTAACTTTAAACGCGAATAACTCGCCAACAACAAGAGCTATCAAAAAACGGATTGCAGTGTTCAACTCCCCACCAAGAGACCTTTCCAATGATACCATAGTTTGGCTATTTCGGACACTTTTGAAAAATCCACATTTTCGGTCGCGGTTACGGGGACTTAGCTATTAACGGTAATAACTCGACAACAACAAGAGCTATCAAAAAAGGATTGCAGCGTTCAACTCCCCACCAAGAGACCTTTCCAATGATACCATAGTTTCGCGATTTCTGACACTTTTTAAAAATCAACATTCTAAGTTGAGGTTAGATGTGGTTAATTTTAAACGCAAATAACTCGACAACAACAAGAGACCTTTCCAATGATACCATAGTTTGCCTATTTGAAGTATTTCAGACACTTTTGAAAAATCCACATTTTCGGTCGCGGTTACAAGGACTTACCTATTAACGGTAATGACACGACAACAACAAGAGCTATCAAAAAACGGATTGCAGCGTTCAACTCCCCACCAAGAGACCTTTCCAGTGATACCATAGTTTGCCTATTTCTGACACTTTTTAAAAATCAACATTCTAAGTTGAGGTTAGATGTGGTTAACTTTAAACGCGAATAACTCGCCAACAACAAGAGCTATCAAAAAACGGATTGCAGTGTTCAACTCCCCACCAAGAGACCTTTCCAATGATACCAGAGTTTGGCGATTTCTGACACTTTTTAAAAATCAACATTCTAAGTTGAGGTTAGATGTGGTTAACTTTAAACGCAAATAACTCGCCAACAACAAGAGCTATCAAAAAACGGATTGCAGGGTTCAACTCCACACCAAGAGACCTTTCCAATGATACCATAGTTTGGCGATTTCTGACACTTTTTAAAAATCAACATTCTAAGTTGAGGTTAGATGTGGTTAACTTTAAACGCAAATAACTCGACAACAACAAGAGACCTTTCCAATGATACCATAGTTTGCCTATTTGAAGTATTTCAGACACTTTTGAAAAATCCACATTTTCGGTCGCGGTTACGGGGACTTACCTATTAACGGTAATGACACGACAACAACAAGAGCTATCAAAAAACGGATTGCAGCGTTCAACTCCCCACCAAGAGACCTTTCCAATGATACCATAGTTTGCCTATTTCTGACACTTTTTAAAAATCAACATTCGAAGTTGATGTTAGATGTGGTTAAATTAAAACGCAAATAACTCGCCAGCAAAAAAGCTATCAAAAAACGGATTGCAGCGTTCAGGTCCCCACCAAGAGACCTCTCCATTGATATCGTAGTGTGCCTATTTCGGACACTTTTGAAAAATCCACATTTTCGGTCGCGGTTACGGGGACTTAGCTAATAACGCTAATAACTCCACAACAACAAGAGCTATCAAAAAACAGATTGCAGCGTTCAACTCCCCACCAAGAGACCTTTCCAATGATACCATAGTTTGCCTATTTCAGACACTTTTGAAAAAATCCACATTTTCGGTCGCGGTTACGGTGACTTAGCTAATAACGGTAATAACTCGACAACAACAAGAGCTATGAAAAAACGGATTGCAGGGTTCAACTCCCCAACAAGAGACCTTTCCAATGATACCATAGTTTGCCTATTTCAGACACTTTTGAAAAATCCACATTTTCGGTCGCGGTTACGGGGACTTACCTAAAAACGGTAATAACTCGCCAACAACAAGAGCTATCAAAAAACGGATTGCAGCGTTCAACTCCCCACCAAGAGACCTTTCCAATGATACCATAGTTTGCCTATTTCTGACACTTTTTAAAAATCAACATTCGAAGTTTAGGTTAGATGTGGTTAAATTAAAACGCAAATAACTCGCCAACAACAAAGCTATCAAAAACGGATTGCAGCGTTCAGGTCCCCACCAAGAGACCTCTCCATTGATATCGTAGTGTGCCTATTTCGGACACTTTTGAAAAATCCACATTTTCGGTCGCGGTTACGGGGACTTAGCTAATAACGCTAATAACTCGACAACAACAAGAGCTATCAAAAAACGGATTGCAGGGTTCAACTCCCCACCAAGAGACCTTTCCAATGATACCATAGTTTGGTGATTTCTGACACTTTTTAAAAATCAACATTCTAAGTTGAGGTTAGATGTGGTTAACTTTAAACGCAAATAACTCGACAGCAACAAGAGACCTTTCCAATGATACCATAGTTTGCCTATTTGAAGTATTTCAGACACTTTTGAAAAATCCACATTTTCGGTCGCGGTTACGGGGACTTACCTATTAACGGTAATGACACGACAACAACAAGAGCTATCAAAAAACGGATTGCAGCGTTCAACTCCCCACCAAGAGACCTTTCCAATGATACCATAGTTTGCCTATTTCTGACACTTTTTAAAAATCAACATTCGAAGTTGAGGTTAGATGTGGTTAAATTAAAACGCAAATAACTCGCCAGCAAAAAGCTATCAAAAAACGGATTGCAGCGTTCAGGTCCCCACCAAGAGACCTCTCCATTGATATCGTAGTGTGCCTATTTCGGACACTTTTGAAAAATCCACATTTTCGGTCGCGGTTACGGGGACTTAGCTAATAACGCTAATAACTCCACAACAACAAGAGCTATCAAAAAACGGATTGCAGCGTTCAACTCCCCACCAAGAGACCTTTCCAATGATACCATAGTTTGCCTATTTCAGACACTTTTGAAAAAATCCACATTTTCGGTCGCGGTTACGGTGACTTAGCTAATAACGGTAATAACTCGACAACAACAAGAGCTATGAAAAAACGGATTGCAGCGTTCAACTCCCCACCAAGAGACCTTTCCAATGATACCATAGTTTGCCTATTTCAGACACTTTTGAAAAATCCACATTTTCGGTCGCGGTTACGGGGACTTAGCTATTAACGGTAATAACTCGACAACAACAAGAGCTATCAAAAAACGGATTGCAGCGTTCAACTCCCCACCAAGAGACCTTTCCAATGATACCATAGTTTGCCTATTTCTGACACTTTTTAAAAATCAACATTCTAAGTTGAGGTTAGATGTGGTTAACTTTAAACGCAAATAACTCGACAACAACAAGAGACCTTTCCAATGATACCATAGTTTGCCTATTTGAAGTATTTCAGACACTTTTGAAAAATCCACATTTTCGGTCGCGGTTACAAGGACTTACCTATTAACGGTAATGACACGACAACAACAAGAGCTATCAAAAAACGGATTGCAGCGTTCAACTCCCCACCAAGAGACCTTTCCAATGATACCATAGTTTGCCTATTTCTGACACTTTTTAAAAATCAACATTCTAAGTTGAGGTTAGATGTGGTTAACTTTAAACGCAAATAACTCGACAACAACAAGAGACCTTTCCAATGATACCATAGTTTGCCTATTTGAAGTATTTCAGACACTTTTGAAAAATCCACATTTTCGGTCGCGGTTACAAGGACTTACCTATTAACGGTAATGACACGACAACAACAAGAGCTATCAAAAAACGGATTGCAGCGTTCAACTCCCCACCAAGAGACCTTTCCAATGATACCATAGTTTGCCTATTTCTGACACTTTTTAAAAATCAACATTCTAAGTTGAGGTTAGATGTGGTTAACTTTAAACGCGAATAACTCGCCAACAACAAGAGCTATCGAAAAACGGATTGCAGTGTTCAACTCCCCACCAAGAGACCTTTCCAATGATACCAGAGTTTCGCGATTTCTGACACTTTTTAAAAATCAACATTCTAAGTTGAGGTTAGATGTGGTTAACTTTAAACGCGAATAACTCGACAACAACAAGAGACCTTTCCAATGATACCATAGTTTGCCTATTTGAAGTATTTCAGACACTTTTGAAAAATCCACATTTTCGGTCGCGGTTACGGGGACTTACCTATTAACGGTAATGACACGACAACAACAAGAGCTATCAAAAAACGGATTGCAGCGTTCAACTCCCCACCAAGAGACCTTTCCAATGATACCATAGTTTGCCTATTTCTGACACTTTTTAAAAATCAACATTCTAAGTTGAGGTTAGATGTGGTTAACTTTAAACGCGAATAACTCGCCAACAACAAGAGCTATCAAAAAACGGATTGCAGTGTTCAACTCCCCACCAAGAGACCTTTCCAATGATACCATAGTTTGGCTATTTCGGACACTTTTGAAAAATCCACATTTTCGGTCGCGGTTACGGGGACTTAGCTATTAACGGTAATAACTCGACAACAACAAGAGCTATCAAAAAAGGATTGCAGCGTTCAACTCCCCACCAAGAGACCTTTCCAATGATACCATAGTTTCGCGATTTCTGACACTTTTTAAAAATCAACATTCTAAGTTGAGGTTAGATGTGGTTAACTTTAAACGCAAATAACTCGACAACAACAAGAGACCTTTCCAATGATACCATAGTTTGCCTATTTGAAGTATTTCAGACACTTTTGAAAAATCCACATTTTCGGTCGCGGTTACAAGGACTTACCTATTAACGGTAATGACACGACAACAACAAGAGCTATCAAAAAACGGATTGCAGCGTTCAACTCCCCACCAAGAGACCTTTCCAGTGATACCATAGTTTGCCTATTTCTGACACTTTTTAAAAATCAACATTCTAAGTTGAGGTTAGATGTGGTTAACTTTAAACGCGAATAACTCGCCAACAACAAGAGCTATCAAAAAACGGATTGCAGTGTTCAACTCCCCACCAAGAGACCTTTCCAATGATACCAGAGTTTGGCGATTTCTGACACTTTTTAAAAATCAACATTCTAAGTTGAGGTTAGATGTGGTTAACTTTAAACGCAAATAACTCGCCAACAACAAGAGCTATCAAAAAACGGATTGCAGGGTTCAACTCCACACCAAGAGACCTTTCCAATGATACCATAGTTTGGCGATTTCTGACACTTTTTAAAAATCAACATTCTAAGTTGAGGTTAGATGTGGTTAACTTTAAACGCAAATAACTCGACAACAACAAGAGACCTTTCCAATGATACCATAGTTTGCCTATTTGAAGTATTTCAGACACTTTTGAAAAATCCACATTTTCGGTCGCGGTTACGGGGACTTACCTATTAACGGTAATGACACGACAACAACAAGAGCTATCAAAAAACGGATTGCAGCGTTCAACTCCCCACCAAGAGACCTTTCCAATGATACCATAGTTTGCCTATTTCTGACACTTTTTAAAAATCAACATTCGAAGTTGATGTTAGATGTGGTTAAATTAAAACGCAAATAACTCGCCAGCAAAAAAGCTATCAAAAAACGGATTGCAGCGTTCAGGTCCCCACCAAGAGACCTCTCCATTGATATCGTAGTGTGCCTATTTCGGACACTTTTGAAAAATCCACATTTTCGGTCGCGGTTACGGGGACTTAGCTAATAACGCTAATAACTCCACAACAACAAGAGCTATCAAAAAACAGATTGCAGCGTTCAACTCCCCACCAAGAGACCTTTCCAATGATACCATAGTTTGCCTATTTCAGACACTTTTGAAAAAATCCACATTTTCGGTCGCGGTTACGGTGACTTAGCTAATAACGGTAATAACTCGACAACAACAAGAGCTATGAAAAAACGGATTGCAGGGTTCAACTCCCCAACAAGAGACCTTTCCAATGATACCATAGTTTGCCTATTTCAGACACTTTTGAAAAATCCACATTTTCGGTCGCGGTTACGGGGACTTACCTAAAAACGGTAATAACTCGCCAACAACAAGAGCTATCAAAAAACGGATTGCAGCGTTCAACTCCCCACCAAGAGACCTTTCCAATGATACCATAGTTTGCCTATTTCTGACACTTTTTAAAAATCAACATTCGAAGTTTAGGTTAGATGTGGTTAAATTAAAACGCAAATAACTCGCCAGCAAAAAAGCTATCAAAAACGGATTGCAGCGTTCAGGTCCCCACCAAGAGACCTCTCCATTGATATCGTAGTGTGCCTATTTCGGACACTTTTGAAAAATCCACATTTTCGGTCGCGGTTACGGGGACTTACCTATTAACGGTAATGACACGACAACAACAAGAGCTATCAAAAAACGGATTGCAGCGTTCAACTCCCCACCAAGAGACCTTTCCAATGATACCATAGTTTGCCTATTTCTGACACTTTTTAAAAATCAACATTCGAAGTTGAGGTTAGATGTGGTTAAATTAAAACGCAAATAACTCGCCAGCAAAAAAGCTATCAAAAAACGGATTGCAGCGTTCAGGTCCCCACCAAGAGACCTCTCCATTGATATCGTAGTGTGCCTATTTCGGACACTTTTGAAAAATCCACATTTTCGGTCGCGGTTACGGGGACTTAGCTAATAACGCTAATAACTCCACAACAACAAGAGCTATCAAAAAACGGATTGCAGCGTTCAACTCCCCACCAAGAGACCTTTCCAATGATACCATAGTTTGCCTATTTCAGACACTTTTGAAAAAATCCACATTTTCGGTCGCGGTTACGGTGACTTAGCTAATAACGGTAATAACTCGACAACAACAAGAGCTATGAAAAAACGGATTGCAGCGTTCAACTCCCCACCAAGAGACCTTTCCAATGATACCATAGTTTGCCTATTTCAGACACTTTTGAAAAATCCACATTTTCGGTCGCGGTTACGGGGACTTAGCTATTAACGGTAATAACTCGACAACAACAAGAGCTATCAAAAAACGGATTGCAGCGTTCAACTCCCCACCAAGAGACCTTTCCAATGATACCAGAGTTTGGCGATTTCTGACACTTTTTAAAAATCAACATTCTAAGTTGAGGTTAGATGTGGTTAACTTTAAACGCGAATAACTCGCCAACAACAAGAGCTATCAAAAAACGGATTGCATGGTTCAACTCCCCACCAAGAGACCTTTCCCATGATACCATAGTTTGCCTATTTCAGACACTTTTGAAAAATCCACATTTTCGGTCGCGGTTACGGTGACTTAGCTAATAACGGTAATAACTCGACAACAACAAGAGCTATGAAAAAACGGATTGCAGGTTTCAACTCCCCACCAAGAGACCTTTCCAATGATACCATAGTTTGCCTATTTCAGACACTTTTGAAAAATCCACATTTTCGGTCGCGGTTACGGGGACTTACCTAAAAACGGTAATAACTCGCCAACAACAAGAGCTATCAAAAAACGGATTGCAGCGTTCAACTCCCCACCAAGAGACCTTTCCAGTGATACCATAGTTTCGCGATTTCTGACACTTTTTAAAAATCAACATTCTAAGTTGAGGTTAGATGTGGTTAACTTAAAACGCAAATAACTCGACAACAACAAAAAAACGGATTGCAATGATACCATAGACCTTTCAATTTGTAGTATTTCAGACACTTTTGAAAAATCCACATTTTCGGTCGCGGTTACGGGGACTTACCTATTAACGGTAATGACACGACAACAACAAGAGCTATCAAAAAACGGATTGCAGCGTTCAACTCCCCACCAAGAGACCTTTCCAATGATACCATAGTTTGCCTATTTCTGACACTTTTTAAAAATCAACATTCTAAGTTGAGGTTAGATGTGGTTAACTTTAAACGCGAATAACTCGCCAACAACAAGAGCTATCAAAAAACGGATTGCAGTGTTCAACTCCCCACCAAGAGACCTTTCCAATGATACCATAGTTTGGCTATTTCTGACACTTTTGAAAAATCCACATTTTCGGTCGCGGTTAGGGGACTTAACTTTAAACGCAAATAACTCGCCAACAACAAGAGCTATCAAAAAACGGATTGCAGCGTTCAACTTCCCACCAAGAGACCTTTCCAATGATACCATAGTTTGCCTATTTCGGACACTTTTTAAAAATCCACATTTTAAGTCGCGGTTACGGGGACTTAGCTATAAACGCGAATAACTCGCCAACAACAAGAGCTAGCAAAAAACGGATTGCAGCGTTAAACTACCAAGAGACTTTGCCAATGATACCGTAGTTTGCCTATTTCGACACTTTTCAAAAATCCACATTTTCGGTCGCGGTTACGGGGACTTAGCTTATAACGGTAATAACACGACAACAACAAGAGCTATCAAAAAACGGATTGCAGCGTTCAACTCCCCACAAGAGACCTTTCCAATGATACCATAGTTTGCCTATTTGGGACACTTTTGAAAAATCCACATTTTCGGTCACGGTTACGGGGACTTAGCTAATAACTGTAATAACTCGACAACAACAAGAGCTATCAAAAAACGGATTGCAGCGTTCAACTCCCCACCAAGAGACCTTTCCAATGATACCATAGTTTGCTAAAAACGGTAATAACTCGACAACAACAAGAGCTATCAAAAAACGGATTGCAGTGTTCAACTCCCCACCAAGAGACCTTTCCAATGATACCATAGTTTGCCTATTTCTGACACTTTTTAAAATCAACATTCTAAGTTGAGGTTAGATGTGGTTAACTTTAAACGCGAATAACTCGCCAACAACAAGAGCTATCAAAAAACGGATTGCAGCGTTCAACTCCCCACCAAGAGACCTTTCCAATGATACCATAGTTTGCTATTTCGGACACTTTTGAAAAATCCACATTTTCGGTCGCGGTTACGGGGACTTAGCTATTAACGGTAATAACTCGACAACAACAAGAGCTATGAAAAAACGGATTGCAGGGTTCAACTCCCCAACAAGAGACCTTTCCAATGATACCATAGTTTGCCTATTTCAGACACTTTTGAAAAATCCACATTTTCGGTCGCGGTTACGGGGACTTACCTAAAAACGGTAATAACTCGCCAACAACAAGAGCTATCAAAAAACGGATTGCAGCGTTCAACTCCCCACCAAGAGACCTTTCCAATGATACCATAGTTTGCCTATTTCTGACACTTTTTAAAAATCAACATTCGAAGTTTAGGTTAGATGTGGTTAAATTAAAACGCAAATAACTCGCCAGCAAAAAAGCTATCAAAAACGGATTGCAGCGTTCAGGTCCCCACCAAGAGACCTCTCCATTGATATCGTAGTGTGCCTATTTCGGACACTTTTGAAAAATCCACATTTTCGGTCGCGGTTACGGGGACTTAGCTAATAACGCTAATAACTCGACAACAACAAGAGCTATCAAAAAACGGATTGCAGGGTTCAACTCCCCACCAAGAGACCTTTCCAATGATACCATAGTTTGGTGATTTCTGACACTTTTTAAAAATCAACATTCTAAGTTGAGGTTAGATGTGGTTAACTTTAAACGCAAATAACTCGACAGCAACAAGAGACCTTTCCAATGATACCATAGTTTGCCTATTTGAAGTATTTCAGACACTTTTGAAAAATCCACATTTTCGGTCGCGGTTACGGGGACTTACCTATTAACGGTAATGACACGACAACAACAAGAGCTATCAAAAAACGGATTGCAGCGTTCAACTCCCCACCAAGAGACCTTTCCAATGATACCATAGTTTGCCTATTTCTGACACTTTTTAAAAATCAACATTCGAAGTTGAGGTTAGATGTGGTTAAATTAAAACGCAATAACTCGCCAACAAAAAAGCTATCAAAAAACGGATTGCAGCGTTCAACTCCCCACCAAGAGACCTTTCCATGATACCGTAGTTTGCCTATTTCGGACACTTTTGAAAAATCCACATTTTCGGTCGCGGTTACGGGGACTTAGCTAATAACGCTAATAACTCGACAACAACAAGAGCTATCAAAAAACGGATTGCAGCGTTCAACTCCCCACCAAGAGACCTTTCCAATGATACCATAGTTTGCCTATTTCAGACACTTTTGAAAAATCCACATTTTCGGTCGCGGTTACGGGGACTTAGCTATTAACGGTAATAACTCGACAACAACAAGAGCTATCAAAAAACGGATTGCAGCGTTCAACTCCCCACCAAGAGACCTTTCCAATGATACCAGAGTTTGGCGATTTCTGACACTTTTTAAAAATCAACATTCTAAGTTGAGGTTAGATGTGGTTAACTTTAAACGCGAATAACTCGCCAACAACAAGAGCTATCAAAAAACGGATTGCATGGTTCAACTCCCCACCAAGAGACCTTTCCCATGATACCATAGTTTGCCTATTTCAGACACTTTTGAAAAAATCCACATTTTCGGTCGCGGTTACGGTGACTTAGCTAATAACGGTAATAACTCGACAACAACAAGAGCTATGAAAAAACGGATTGCAGGTTTCAACTCCCCACCAAGAGACCTTTCCAATGATACCATAGTTTGCCTATTTCAGACACTTTTGAAAAATCCACATTTTCGGTCGCGGTTACGGGGACTTACCTAAAAACGGTAATAACTCGCCAACAACAAGAGCTATCAAAAAACGGATTGCAGCGTTCAACTCCCCACCAAGAGACCTTTCCAGTGATACCATAGTTTGCCTATTTCTGACACTTTTTAAAAATCAACATTCGAAGTTGAGGTTAGATGTGGTTAAATTAAAACGCAAATAACTCGCCAGCAAAAAAGCTATCAAAAAACGGATTGCAGCGTTCAGGTCCCCACCAAGAGACCTTTCAATTGATATCGTAGTGTGCCTATTTCGGACACTTTTGAAAAATCCACATTTTCGGTCGCGGTTACGGGGACTTAGCTAATAACGCTAATAACTCGACAACAACAAGAGCTATCAAAAAACGGATTGCAGCGTTCAACTCCCCACCAAGAGACCTTTCCAATGATACCATAGTTTGGCGATTCTGACACTTTTTAAAAATCAACATTCTAAGTTGAGGTTAGATATGGTTAACTTTAAACGGTAATAACTCGCCAACAACAAGAGCTATCAAAAAACGGATTGCAGTGTTCAACTTCCCACCAAGAGACCCTTCCAATGATACCATAGTTTGCCTATTTCAGACACTTTTGAAAAATCCACATTTTCGGTCGCGGTTACGGGGACTTAGCTATAAACGCGAGTAACTCGCCAACAACAAGAGCTAGCAAAAAAACGGATTGCAGCGTTCAACTTCCCACCAAGAGACCTTTCCAATGATACCGTAGTTTGCCTATTTCGGACACTTTTCAAAACTCCACATTTTTGGTCGCGGTTACGGGGACTTAGCTATAAACGCGAATAACTCGCCAACAACAAGAGCTAGCAAAAAAACGGATTGCAGCGTTAAACTTCCCACCAAGAGACTTTTCCAATGATACCGTAGTTTGCCTATTTCGGACACTTTTCAAAACTCCACATTTTTGGTCGCGGTTACGGGGACTTAGCTTATAACGGTAATAACTCGACAACAACAAGAGCTACAAAAAACGGATTGCAGCGTTCAACTCCCCAACAAGAGAACTTTCCAATGATACCATAGTTTGCCTACTTGGGACACTTTTGAAAAATCCACATTTTCGGTCACGGTTACGGGGACTTAGCTAATAACTGTAATAACTCGACAACAACAAGAGCTATCAAAAAAAACGGATTACAGGGTTCAACTCCCCACCAAGAGACCTTTCCAATGATACCATAGTTTGGCGATTTCTGACACTTTTTAAAAATGAACATTTGAAGTTGAGGTTAGATTTGGTTAAATTAAAACGCAAATAACTTACAACAACAAGAGCTATCAAAAAACGGATTGCTGCGTTCAACTCCCCAACAAGAGACCTTCCAATGATACCATAGTTTGCCTATTTCAGACACTTTTGAAAAATCCACATTTTCGGTCGCGGTTACGGGGACTTAGCTTATAACGGTAATAACTCGACAACAACAAGAGCTATCAAAAAACGGATAGCAGCGTTCAACTCCCCAATATAAACGCGAATAACTCGCCAACAACAAGAGCTATCAAAAAACGGATTGCAGTGTTCAACTCCCCACAAAGAGACCTTTCTAATGATACCGTAGTTTGCCTATTTCGGACAATTTTGAAAAATCCACATTTTCGGTCGCGGTTACGGGGACTTAGCTAATAACGGTAATAACTCGACAACAACAAGAGCTATCAAAAAACGGATTGCAGCGTTCAACTCCCCACCTAGACACCTTTCCAATGATACCATAGTTTGCCTATTTCGGACACTTTTCAAAAATCGACATTTCGGGTTACTGTTATCGGTGCTTAGCTTTAAACGGGAATAACTCGGCAACAACAAGAGCTATCAAAAAACGGATTGCAGCGTTCAACTCCCCACCAAGACACTTTTTTAATGATACCATAGTTTGCCTATTTCGGACACTTTTCAAAAATCGACATTTCGGGTTACTGTTATCGGTGCTTAGCCCTAAACGGGAATAACTCGGAAACAACAAGAGATATATGAAAACGGATTGCAGTGTTCGACTCCCCACCAAGAGACCTTTCCAATGATACCATAGTTTGCCTATTTCTGACACTTTTGAAAAATCCACATTTTCGGTCGCGGTTACGGGGACTTAGCTATAAACGCAAATAACTCGACAACAACAAGAGCTATCAAAAAACGGATTGCAGGGTTCAACTTCCCACCAAGAGACCTTTCCAATGATACCATAGTTTGGCGATTTCTGACACTTTTTAAAAATCAACATTTTAAGTTGAGGTTAGATGTGGTTAAGTTTAAACGCAAATAACTCGCCAACAACAAGAGCTATCAAAAAACGGATTGCAGCGTTCAACTCCCCACCAAGAGACCTTTCCAATGATACCATAGTTCGGCGATTCTGACACTTTTTAAAAATCAACATTCTAAGTTGAGGTTAGATATGGTTAACTTTAAACGCGAATAACTCGCCAACAACAAGAGCTATCAAAAAACGGATTGCAGTGTTCAACTCCCCAGCAAGAGATTCTTCCAATGATACCATAGTTTGCCTATTTCAGACACTTTTGAAAAATCCACATTTTCGGTCGCGGTTACGGGGACTTAGCTATAAACGCGAATAACTCGCCAACAACAAGAGCTAGCAAAAAACCGGATTGCAGCGTTCAACTTCCCACCAAGAGACCTTTCCAATGATACCGTAGTTTGCCTATTTCGGACACTTTTAAAAACTCCACATTTTTGGTCGTGGTTACGGGGACTTAGCTATAAACGCGAATAACTCGCCAACAACTAGAGCTAGCAAAAAAACGGATTGCAGCGTTCAACTTCCCACCAAGAGACCTTTCCAATGAAACCGTAGTTTGCCTATTTCGGACACTTTTCAAAACTCCACATTTTTGGTCGCGGTTACGGGGACTTAGCTTATAACTGTAATAACTCGACAACAACAAGAGCTACCAAAAAACGGATTGCAGCGTTCAACTCCCAAACAAGAGAATTTTCCAATGATACCATAGTTTGCCTATTTGGAACACTTTTGAAAAATCCACATTTTCGGTCACGGTTACGGGGACTTAGCTAATAACGGTAATAACTCGACAACAACAAGAGCTATCAAAAAACGGATTGCAGTGTTCAACTCCCCACCAAGAGACCTTTCCAATGATACCATAGTTTGCCTATTTCGGACACTTTTGAAAAATCCACATTTTCGGTCGCGGTTACGGGGACTTAGCTAATAACGGTAATAACTCGACAACAACAAGAGCTATCAAAAAACGGATTGCAGCGTTCAACTCCCCACCAAGAGACCTTTCCAATGATACCATAGTTTGCCTATTTCGGACACTTTTCAAAAATCGACATTTCGGGTTACTGTTATCGGTGCTTAGCTTTAAACGGGAATAACTCGGCAACAGCAAGAGATATCCGAAAACGGATGGCAGTGTTCGACTCCCCACCAAGAGACCTTTCCAATGATACCTTAGTTTGCCTATTTCTGACACTTTTGAAAAATCCACATTTTCGGTCGCGGTTACGGGGACTTAGCTATAAACGCGAATAACTCGCAAACAACAAGAGCTATCAAAAAACGGATTGCAGTGTTTAACTCCCCACCAAGAGACCTTTCCAATGATACCGTAGTTTGCCTATTTCGGACACTTTTCAAAAATTGACATTTTAAGTTGAGGTTAGATGTGGTTGAATTAAAACGCAAATAACTCGACAACAACAAGAGCTATTAAAAAACGGATTGCAGTGTTCAACTCCCCACAAAGAGACCTTTCCAATGATACCATAGTTTGCCTATTTCGGACACTTTTGAAAAATCCACATTTTCGGTCGCGGTTACGGGGACTTAGCTATAAACGCAAATAACTCGCCAACAACAAGAGCTATCAAAAAACGGATTGCAGTGTTTAACTCCCCACCAAGAGACCTTTCCAATGATACCGTAGTTTGCCTATTTCGGACACTTTTCAAAAATTGACATTTTAAGTTGAGGTTAGATGTGGTTGAATTAAAACGCAAATAACTCGACAACAACAAATCCACATTTTTTGTTACTTTAATCGGTGCTTAGCTATAAACGCGAATAACTCGCAAACAACAAGAGCTATCAAAAAACGGATTGCAGTGTTCAACTCCCCACAAAGAGACCTTTCTAATGATACCATAGTTTGCCTATGTCGGAGACTTTTGAAAAATCCACATTTTTGGTTACTGTAATCGGTGCTTAGCTATAAACGCGAATAACTCGCCAACAACAAGAGCTATTAAAAAACGGATCGCAGTGTTCAACTCCCTACAAAGAGACCTTTCCAATGATACCATAGTTTTCCTATGTCGGAGACTTTTGAAAAATCCACATTTTTGGTTACTGTAATCGGTGCTTAGCTATAAACGCGAATAACTCTCCAATAACAAGAGCTATTAAAAAACGAAATGCAGTGTTCAACTCCCCACAAAGAGACCTTTCCAATGATACCATAGTTTGCCTATTTCGGACACTTTTGAAAAATCCATATTTTTGGTTACTGTTATCGGTGCTTAGCTATAAACGCGAATAACTCGCCAACAACAAGAGCTATCAAAAATGGATTGCAGTGTTCAACTCCCCACAAAGAGACCTTTCTAATGATACCTTAGTTTGCCTATTTCTGACACTTTTGAAAAATCCACATTTTCGGTCACGGTTACGGGGACTTAGCTATAAACGCGAATAACTCGCCAACAACAAGAGCTATCAAAAAACGGATTGCAGTGTTCAACTCCCCACCAAGAGACCTTTCCAATGATACCTTAGTTTGCCTATTTCTGACACTTTTGAAAAATCCACATTTTCGGTCGCGGTTACGGGGACTTAGCTATAAACGCGAATAACTCGCCAACAACAAGAGCTATTAAAAAACGGATTGCAGTGTTCAACTCCCCACAAAGAGACCTTTCCAATGATACCATAGTTTGCCTATTTCAGACACTTTTGAAAAATCCACATTTTCGGTCGCGGTTACGGGGACTTAGCTATAAACGCGAATAACTCGCCAACAACAAGAGCTATCAAAAAACGGATTGCAGTGTTTAACTCCCCACCAAGAGACCTTTCCAATGATACCGTAGTTTGCCTATTTCGGACACTTTTCAAAAATTGACATTTTAAGTTGAGGTTAGATGTGGTTGAATTAAAACGCAAATAACTCGACAACAACAAATCCACATTTTTTGTTACTTTAATCGGTGCTTAGCTATAAACGCGAATAACTCGCAAACAACAAGAGCTATTAAAAAACGGATTGCAGTGTTCAACTCCCCACCAAGAGACCTTTCCAATGATACCATAGTTTGCCTATTTCGGACACTTTTGAAAAATCCACATTTTTCGTCGCGGTTATGGGGACTTAGCTATAAACGCAAATAACTCGCCAACAATAAGAGCTATCAAAAAACGGATTGCAGTGTTGAACTCCCCACAAAGAGACCTTTCCAATGATACCATAGTTTGCCTATTTCGGACACTTTTGAAAAATTCACATTTTTGGTCGCGGTTAGGGGGACTTAGCTATAAACGCAAATAACTCGCCAACAATAAGAGCTATTAAAAAACGGATTGCAGTGTTCAACTCCCCACAAAGAGAACTTTCCAATGATACCATAGTTCGCCTATTTCGGACACTTTTAAAAAATCCACATTTTTGGTTACTGTAATCGGTGCTTACCTATAAACGCGAATAACTCGCCAACAACAAGAGCCATTAAAAAACGGATTGCAGTGTTCAACTCCCCACCAAGAGACCTTTCCAATGATACCATAGTTTGCCTATTTCGGACACTTTTGAAAAATTCACATTTTTGGTCGCGGTTAGAGGGACTTAGCTATAAACGCAAATAACTCGCCAACAACAAGAGCTATTAAAAAACGGATTGCAGTGTTCAACTCCCCACAAAGAGACCTTTCCAATGATACCATAGTTTGCCTATGTCGGAGACTTTTGAAAAATCCACATTTTTGTTACTGTAATCGGTGCTTAGCTATAAACGCGAATAACTCTCCAATAACAAGAGCTATTAAAAAACGAATTGCAGTGTTCAACTCCCTACAAAGAGACCTTTCCAATGATACCATAGTTTTCCTATTTCGGACACTTTTGAAAAATCCACATTATTGGTCGCGGTTAAGGGGACTTAGCTATAAACGCAAATAACTCGCCAAAAATTAGAGCTATTAAAAAACGGATTGCAGTGTTCAACTCCCCACAAAGAGACCTTTCCAATGATACAATAGAATGCCTATGTCGGAGACTTTTGAAAAATCCACATTTTTGGTTACTGTAATCGGTGCTTAGCTATAAACGCGAAAAACTCGCCAACAACAAGAGCTATTAAAAAACGGATTGCAGTGTTCAACTCCCCACAAAGAGACCTTTCCAATGATACCATAGTTTGCCTATGTCGGACACTTTTGAAAAATCCACATTTTTGGTCGCGGTTAGGGGGACTTAGCTATCAACGCAAATAACTCGCCAACAATAAGAGCTATTAAAAAACGGATTGCAGTGTTCAACTCCCCACAAAGAGACCTTTCCAATGATACCATAGTTTGCCTATTTCGGACACTTTTGAAAAATCCACATTTTTGGTTACTGTAATCGGTGCTTAGCTATAAACGCGAATAACTCGCAAACAACAACGGATTGCAGCATTCAACTGCCCACAAAGAGACCTTTCCAATTGATACCATAGTTTGCCTATTTCGGACACTTTTGAAAAATCCACATTTTTGGTTACTGTTATCGGTGCTTAGCTATAAACGCGAATAACTCGCCAACAACAAGAGCTATCAAAAAACGGATTGCAGTGTTCAACTCCCCACAAAGAGACCTTTCCAATGATACCACAGTTTGCCTGTTTCGGACGCTTTTGAAAAATCCACATTTTTCCTCACGGTTAAGGGGACTTAGCTATAAACGCGAATAATTCGCCAACAACAAGAGCTATTAAAAAACGGATTGCAGTGTTCAACTCCCTACAAAGAGACATTTCCAATGATACCATAGTTTGCCTATTTCGGACACTTTTGAAAAATCCACATTTTTGGTCGCGGTTAGGGGGACTTAGCTATAAACGCAAATAACTCGCCAACAACAAGAGCTATTAAAAACGGATTGCAGTGTTCAACTCCCCACAAAGAGACCTTTCCAATGATACCATAGTTTGCCTATGTCGGACACTTTTGAAAAATCCACATTTTTGGTTACTGTAATCGGTGCTTAGCTATAAACGCGAATAACTCGCCAACAACAAGAGCTATTAAAAAACGGATTGCAGTGTTCAACTCCCCACAAAGAGACCTTTCCAATGATACCATAGATTGCCTATGTCGGAGACTTTTGAAAAATCCACATTTTTGGTTACTGTAATCGGTGCTTAGCTATAAACGCGAATAACTCGCCAACAACAAGAGCTATTAAAAAACGGATTGCAGTGTTCAACTCCCCACAAAGAGACCTTTCCAATGATACCATAGTTTGCCTATGTCGGACACTTTTGAAAAATCCACATTTTTGGTCGCGGTTAGGGGGACTTAGCTATCAACGCAAATAACTCGCCAACAATAAGAGCTATTAAAAAACGGATTGCAGTGTTCAACTCCCCACAAAGAGACATTTCCAATGATACCACAGTTTGCCTATTTCGGACACTTTTGAAAAATCCACATTTTTCCTCGCGGTTAAGGGGACTTAGCTATAAACGCGAATAATTCGCCAACAACAAGAGCTATTAAAAAACGGATTGCAGTGTTCAACTCCCTACAAAGAGACCTTTCCAATGATGCCATAGTTTTCCTATTTCGGACACTTTTGAAAAATCCACATTATTGGTCGCGGTTAAGGGGACTTAGCTATAAACGCAAATAACTCGCCAAAAATTAGAGCTATTAAAAAACGGATTGCAGTGTTCAACTCCCCACAAAGAGACCTTTCCAATGATACCATAGAATGCCTATGTCGGAGACTTTTGAAAAATCCACATTTTTGGTTACTGTAATCGGTGCTTAGCTATAAACGCGAATAACTCGCCAACAACAAGAGCTATTAAAAAACGGATTGCAGTGTTCAACTCCCCACAAAGAGACCTTTCCAATGATACCATAGTTTGCCTATGTCGGACACTTTTGAAAAATCCACATTTTTGGTCGCGGTTAGGGGGACTTAGCTATCAACGCAAATAACTCGCCAACAATAAGAGCTATTAAAAAACGGATTGCAGTGTTCAACTCCCCACAAAGAGACCTTTCCAATGATACCATAGTTTGCCTATTTCGGACACTTTTGAAAAATCCACATTTTTCCTCGCGGTTAAGGGGACTTAGCTATAAACGCGAATAATTCGCCAACAACAAGAGCTATTAAAAAACGGATTGCAGTGTTCACCTCCCTACAAAGAGACATTTCCAATGATACCATAGTTTGCCTATTTCGGACACTTTTGAAAAATCCACATTTTTGGTCGCGGTTAGGGGGACTTAGCTATAAACGCAAATAACTCGCCAACAATACGAGCTATTTAAAAACGGATTGCAGTGTTCAACTCCCCACAAAGAGAACTTTCCAATGATACCATAGTTTGCCTATTTCGGACACTTTTGAAAAATCCACATTTTTGGTTACTGTAATCGGTGCTTACCTATAAACGCGAATAACTCGCCAACAACAAGAGCCATTAAAAAACGGATTGCAGTGTTCAACTCCCCACCAAGAGACCTTTCCAATGATACCACAGTTTGCCTATTTCGGATGCTTTTGAAAAATCCACATTTTTCCTCACGGTTAAGGGGACTTAGCTATAAACGCGAATAATTCGCCAACAACAAGAGCTATTAAAAACGGATTGCAGTGTTCAACTCCCTACAAAAAGACATTTCCAATGATACCATAGTTTGCCTATTTCGGACACTTTTGAAAAATCCACATTTTTGGTCGCGGTTAGGGGGACTTAGCTATAAACGCAAATAACTCGCCAACAACAAGAGCTATTAAAAACGGATTGCAGTGTTCAACTCCCCACAAAGAGACCTTTCCAATGATACCATAGTTTGCCTATGTCGGAGACTTTTGAAAAATCCACATTTTTGGTTACTGTAATCGGTGCTTAGCTATAAACGCGAATAACTCGCCAACAACAAGAGCTATTAAAAAACGGATTGCAGTGTTCAACTCCCCACAAAGAGACCTTTCCAATGATACCATAGTTTGCCTATGTCGGAGACTTTTGAAAAATCCACATTTTTGGTTACTGTAATCGGTGCTTAGCTATAAACGCGAATAACTCGCCAACAACAAGAGCTATTAAAAAACGGATTGCAGTGTTCAACTCCCCACAAAGAGACCTTTCCAATGATACCATAGTTTGCCTATGTCGGAGACTTTTGAAAAATCCACATTTTTGGTTACTGTAATCGGTGCTTAGCTATAAACGCGAATAACTCGCCAACAACAAGAGCTATTAAAAAACGGATTGCAGTGTTCAACTCCCCACAAAGAGACCTTTCCAATGATACCATAGTTTGCCTATGTCGGACACTTTTGAAAAATCCACATTTTTGGTCGCGGTTAGGGGGACTTAGCTATAAACGCAAATAACTCGCCAACAACAAGAGCTATTAAAAAACGGATTGCAGTGTTCAACTCCCCACAAAGAGACCTTTCCAATGATACCATAGTTTGCCTATTTCGGACACTTTTGAAAAATCCACATTTTTCCTCGCGGTTAAGGGGACTTAGCTATAAACGCGAATAACTCGCCAACAACAAGAGCTATTAAAAAACGGATTGCAGTGTTCAACTCCCCACAAAGAGACCTTTCCAATGATACCATAGTTTGCCTATTTCGGACACTTTTGAAAAATCCACATTTTGGTCGCGGTTAAGGGGACTTAGCTATAAACGCAAATAACTCGCCAAAACAGAGCTATTAAAAAACGGATTGCAGTGTTCAACTCCCCACAAAGAGACCTTTCCAATGATACCATAGTTTGCCTATGTCGGAGACTTTTGAAAAATCCACATTTTTGGTTACTGTAATCGGTGCTTAGCTATAAACGCGAATAACTCGCCAACAACAAGAGCTATTAAAAAACGGATTGCAGTGTTCAACTCCCCACAAAGAGACCTTTCCAATGATACCATAGTTTGCCTATGTCGGACACTTTTGAAAAATCCACATTTTTGGTCGCGGTTAAGGGGACTTAGCTATAAACGCGAATAACTCGCCAACAACAAGAGCTATTAAAAAACGGATTGCAGTGTTCAACTCCCCACAAAGAGACCTTTCCAATGATACCATAGTTTGCCTATTTCGGACACTTTTGAAAAATCCACATTTTTGGTCGCGGTTAGGGGACTTAGCTATAAACGCAAATAACTCGCCAACAACAAGAGCTATTTAAAAACGGATTGCAGTGTTCAACTCCCCACAAAGAGAACTTTCCAATGATACCATAGTTTGCCTATTTCGGACACTTTTGAAAAATCCACATTTTTGGTTACTGTAATCGGTGCTTAGCTATAAACGCGAATAACTCGCCAACAACAAGAGCTATTAAAAAACGGATTGCAGTGTTCAACTCCCCACCAAGAGACCTTTCCAATGATACCATAGTTTGCCTATTTCGGACACTTTTGAAAAATCCACATTTTTGGTCACGGTTAAGGGGACTTAGCTATAAACGCGAATAACTCGCCAACAACAAGAGCTATTAAAAAACGGATTGCAGTGTTCAACTCCCCACAAAGAGACCTTTCCAATGATACCATAGTTTGCCTATTTCGGACACTTTTGAAAAATCCACATTTTTGGTCGCGGTTAGGGGGACTTAGCTATAAACGCAAATAACTCGCCAACAACAAGAGCTATTAAAAACGGATTGCAGTGTTCAACTCCCCACAAAGAGACCTTTCCAATGATACCATAGTTTGCCTATGTCGGACACTTTTGAAAAATCCACATTTTTGGTTACTGTAATCGGTGCTTAGCTATAAACGCGAATAACTCGCCAACAACAAGAGCTATTAAAAAACGGATTGCAGTGTTCAACTCCCCACAAAGAGACCTTTCCAATGATACCATAGTTTGCCTATGTCGGAGACTTTTGAAAAATCCACATTTTTGGTTACTGTAATCGGTGCTTAGCTATAAACGCGAATAACTCGCCAACAACAAGAGCTATTAAAAAACGGATTGCAGTGTTCAACTCCCCACAAAGAGACCTTTCCAATGATACCATAGTTTGCCTATGTCGGAGACTTTTGAAAAATCCACATTTTTGGTTACTGTAATCGGTGCTTAGCTATAAACGCGAATAACTCGCCAACAACAAGAGCTATTAAAAAACGGATTGCAGTGTTCAACTCCCCACAAAGAGACCTTTCCAATGATACCATAGTTTGCCTATGTCGGAGACTTTTGAAAAATCCACATTTTTGGTTACTGTAATCGGTGCTTAGCTATAAACGCGAATAACTCGCCAACAACAAGAGCTATTAAAAAACGGATTGCAGTGTTCAACTCCCCACAAAGAGACCTTTCCAATGATACCATAGTTTGCCTATGTCGGACACTTTTGAAAAATCCACATTTTTGGTCGCGGTTAGGGGGACTTAGCTATAAACGCAAATAACTCGCCAACAACAAGAGCTATTAAAAAACGGATTGCAGTGTTCAACTCCCCACAAAGAGACCTTTCCAATGATACCATAGTTTGCCTATTTCGGACACTTTTGAAAAATCCACATTTTTGGTCGCGGTTAGGGGACTTAGCTATAAACGCGAATAACTCGCCAACAACAAGAGCTATTAAAAAACGGATTGCAGTGTTCAACTCCCCACAAAGAGACCTTTCCAATGATACCATAGTTTGCCTATTTCGGACACTTTTGAAAAATCCACATTTTTGGTCGCGGTTAAGGGGACTTAGCTATAAACGCAATAACTCGCCAAAAACAAGAGCTATTAAAAAACGGATTGCAGTGTTCAACTCCCCACAAAGAGACCTTTCCAATGATACCATAGTTTGCCTATGTCGGACACTTTTGAAAAATCCACATTTTTGGTTACTGTAATCGGTGCTTAGCTATAAACGCGAATAACTCGCCAACAACAAGAGCTATTAAAAAACGGATTGCAGTGTTCAACTCCCCACAAAGAGACCTTTCCAATGATACCATAGTTTGCCTATGTCGGACACTTTTGAAAAATCCACATTTTTGGTCGCGGTTAGGGGGACTTAGCTATAAACGCAAATAACTCGCCAACAACAAGAGCTATTAAAAAACGGATTGCAGTGTTCAACTCCCCACAAAGAGACCTTTCCAATGATACCATAGTTTGCCTATTTCGGACACTTTTGAAAAATCCACATTTTTGGTCGCGGTTAAGGGGACTTAGCTATAAACGCGAATAACTCGCCAACAACAAGAGCTATTAAAAAACGGATTGCAGTGTTCAACTCCCCACAAAGAGACCTTTCCAATGATACCATAGTTTGCCTATTTCGGACACTTTTGAAAAATCCACATTTTTGGTCGCGGTTAGGGGGACTTAGCTATAAACGCAAATAACTCGCCAACAACAAGAGCTATTAAAAAACGGATTGCAGTGTTCAACTCCCCACAAAGAGACCTTTCCAATGATACCATAGTTTGCCTATTTCGGACACTTTTGAAAAATCCACATTTTTGGTTACTGTAATCGGTGCTTAGCTATAAACGCGAATAACTCGCCAACAACAAGAGCTATTAAAAAACGGATTGCAGTGTTCAACTCCCCACAAAGAGACCTTTCCAATGATACCATAGTTTGCCTATTTCGGACACTTTTGAAAAATCCACATTTTTTCACGGTTAAGGGGACTTAGCTATAAACGCGAATAACTCGCCAACAACAAGAGCTATTAAAAAACGGATTGCAGTGTTCAACTCCCCACAAAGAGACCTTTCCAATGATACCATAGTTTGCCTATTTCGGACACTTTTGAAAAATCCACATTTTTGGTCGCGGTTAGGGGGACTTAGCTATAAACGCAAATAACTCGCCAACAACAAGAGCTATTAAAAACGGATTGCAGTGTTCAACTCCCCACAAAGAGACCTTTCCAATGATACCATAGTTTGCCTATGTCGGACACTTTTGAAAAATCCACATTTTTGGTTACTGTAATCGGTGCTTAGCTATAAACGCGAATAACTCGCCAACAACAAGAGCTATTAAAAAACGGATTGCAGTGTTCAACTCCCCACAAAGAGACCTTTCCAATGATACCATAGTTTGCCTATGTCGGAGACTTTTGAAAAATCCACATTTTTGGTTACTGTAATCGGTGCTTAGCTATAAACGCGAATAACTCGCCAACAACAAGAGCTATTAAAAAACGGATTGCAGTGTTCAACTCCCCACAAAGAGACCTTTCCAATGATACCATAGTTTGCCTATTTCGGACACTTTTGAAAAATCCACATTTTTGGTCGCGGTTAGGGGACTTAGCTATAAACGCGAATAACTCGCCAACAACAAGAGCTATTAAAAAACGGATTGCAGTGTTCAACTCCCCACAAAGAGACCTTTCCAATGATACCATAGTTTGCCTATTTCGGACACTTTTGAAAAATCCACATTTTTGGTCGCGGTTAAGGGGACTTAGCTATAAACGCGAATAACTCGCCAACAACAAGAGCTATTAAAAAACGGATTGCAGTGTTCAACTCCCCACAAAGAGACCTTTCCAATGATACCATAGTTTGCCTATTTCGGACACTTTTGAAAAATCCACATTTTTGGTCGCGGTTAGGGGGACTTAGCTATAAACGCAAATAACTCGCCAACAACAAGAGCTATTAAAAACGGATTGCAGTGTTCAACTCCCCACAAAGAGACCTTTCCAATGATACCATAGTTTGCCTATTTCGGACACTTTTGAAAAATCCACATTTTTGGTTACTGTAATCGGTGCTTAGCTATAAACGCGAATAACTCGCCAACAACAAGAGCTATTAAAAAACGGATTGCAGTGTTCAACTCCCCACCAAGAGACCTTTCCAATGATACCATAGTTTGCCTATTTCGGACACTTTTGAAAAATCCACATTTTTGGTCGGTTAAGGGGACTTAGCTATAAACGCGAATAACTCGCCAACAACAAGAGCTATTAAAAAACGGATTGCAGTGTTCAACTCCCCACAAAGAGACCTTTCCAATGATACCATAGTTTGCCTATTTCGGACACTTTTGAAAAATCCACATTTTTGGTCGCGGTTAGGGGGACTTAGCTATAAACGCAATAACTCGCCAACAACAAGAGCTATTAAAAACGGATTGCAGTGTTCAACTCCCCACAAAGAGACCTTTCCAATGATACCATAGTTTGCCTATGTCGGACACTTTTGAAAAATCCACATTTTTGGTTACTGTAATCGGTGCTTAGCTATAAACGCGAATAACTCGCCAACAACAAGAGCTATTAAAAAACGGATTGCAGTGTTCAACTCCCCACAAAGAGACCTTTCCAATGATACCATAGTTTGCCTATGTCGGACACTTTTGAAAAATCCACATTTTTGGTTACTGTAATCGGTGCTTAGCTATAAACGCGAATAACTCGCCAACAACAAGAGCTATTAAAAAACGGATTGCAGTGTTCAACTCCCCACAAAGAGACCTTTCCAATGATACCATAGTTTGCCTATGTCGGACACTTTTGAAAAATCCACATTTTTGGTCGCGGTTAGGGGGACTTAGCTATAAACGCGAATAACTCGCCAACAACAAGAGCTATTAAAAAACGGATTGCAGTGTTCAACTCCCCACAAAGAGACCTTTCCAATGATACCATAGTTTGCCTATTTCGGACACTTTTGAAAAATCCACATTTTTGGTCGCGGTTAAGGGGACTTAGCTATAAACGCGAATAACTCGCCAACAACAAGAGCTATTAAAAAACGGATTGCAGTGTTCAACTCCCCACAAAGAGACCTTTCCAATGATACCATAGTTTGCCTATTTCGGACACTTTTGAAAAATCCACATTTTTGGTCGCGGTTAAGGGGACTTAGCTATAAACGCGAATAACTCGCCAACAACAAGAGCTATTAAAAAACGGATTGCAGTGTTCAACTCCCCACAAAGAGACCTTTCCAATGATACCATAGTTTGCCTATTTCGGACACTTTTGAAAAATCCACATTTTTGGTTACTGTAATCGGTGCTTAGCTATAAACGCGAATAACTCGCCAACAACAAGAGCTATCAAAAAACGGATTGCAGTGTTCAACTCCCCACAAAGAGACCTTTCCAATGATACCATAGTTTGCCTATTTCGGACACTTTTGAAAAATCCACATTTTTGGTCGCGGTTAGGGGGACTTAGCTATAAACGCGAATAACTCGCCAACAACAAGAGCTATTAAAAAACGGATTGCAGTGTTCAACTCCCCACAAAGAGACCTTTCCAATGATACCATAGTTTGCCTATTTCGGACACTTTTGAAAAATCCACATTTTTGGTTACTGTAATCGGTGCTTAGCTATAAACGCGAATAACTCGCCAACAACAAGAGCTATTAAAAAACGGATTGCAGTGTTCAACTCCCCACAAAGAGACCTTTCCAATGATACCATAGTTTGCCTATTTCGGACACTTTTGAAAAATCCACATTTTTGGTCGCGGTTAGGGGACTTAGCTATAAACGCGAATAACTCGCCAACAACAAGAGCTATTAAAAAACGGATTGCAGTGTTCAACTCCCCACAAAGAGACCTTTCCAATGATACCATAGTTTGCCTATTTCGGACACTTTTGAAAAATCCACATTTTTGGTCGCGGTTAGGGGCACTTAGCTATAAACGCGAATAACTCGCCAACAACAAGAGCTATTAAAAAACGGATTGCAGTGTTCAACTCCCCACAAGAGACCTTTCCAATGATACCATAGTTTGCCTATTTCGGCGACTTTTGAAAAATCCACATTTTTGGTCGCGGTTAAGGGGACTTAGCTATAAACGCGAATAACTCGCCAACAACAAGAGCTATTAAAAAACGGATTGCAGTGTTCAACTCCCCACAAAGAGACCTTTCCAATGATACCATAGTTTGCCTATGTCGGACACTTTTGAAAAATCCACATTTTTGGTTACTGTAATCGGTGCTTAGCTATAAACGCGAATAACTCGCCAACAACAAGAGCTATTAAAAAACGGATTGCAGTGTTCAACTCCCCACAAAGAGACCTTTCCAATGATACCATAGTTTGCCTATGTCGGAGACTTTTGAAAAATCCACATTTTTGGTTACTGTAATCGGTGCTTAGCTATAAACGCGAATAACTCGCCAACAACAAGAGCTATCAAAAACGGATTGCAGTGTTCAACTCCCCACAAAGAGACCTTTCCAATGATACCATAGTTTGCCTATGTCGGAGACTTTTGAAAAATCCACATTTTTGGTTACTGTAATCGGTGCTTAGCTATAAACGCGAATAACTCGCCAACAACAAGAGCTATCAAAAAACGGATTGCAGTGTTCAACTCCCCACAAAGAGACCTTTCCAATGATACCATAGTTTGCCTATGTCGGCGACTTTTGAAAAATCCACATTTTTGGTTACTGTAATCGGTGCTTAGCTATAAACGCGAATAACTCGCCAACAACAAGAGCTATTAAAAAACGGATTGCAGTGTTCAACTCCCCACAAAGAGACCTTTCCAATGATACCATAGTTTGCCTATGTCGGAGACTTTTGAAAAATCCACATTTTTGGTTACTGTAATCGGTGCTTAGCTATAAACGCGAATAACTCGCCAACAACAAGAGCTATTAAAAAACGGATTGCAGTGTTCAACTCCCCACAAAGAGACCTTTCCAATGATACCATAGTTTGCCTATGTCGGAGACTTTTGAAAAATCCACATTTTTGGTTACTGTAATCGGTGCTTAGCTATAAACGCGAATAACTCGCCAACAACAAGAGCTATTAAAAACGGATTGCAGTGTTCAACTCCCCACAAAGAGACCTTTCCAATGATACCATAGTTTGCCTATGTCGGAGACTTTTGAAAAATCCACATTTTTGGTTACTGTAATCGGTGCTTAGCTATAAACGCGAATAACTCGCCAACAACAACGGATTGCAGCGTTCAACTCCCCACAAAGAGACCTTTCCAATGATACCATAGTTTGCCTATTTCGGACACTTTTGAAAAATCCACATTTTTGGTTACTGTAATCGGTGCTTAGCTATAAACGCGAATAACTCGCCAACAACAAGAGCTATCAAAAAACGGATTGCAGTGTTCAACTCCCCACAAAGAGACCTTTCCAATGATACCATAGTTTGCCTATGTCGGACACTTTTGAAAAATCCACATTTTTGGTTACTGTAATCGGTGCTTAGCTATAAACGCGAATAACTCGCCAACAACAAGAGCTATTAAAAAACGGATTGCAGTGTTCAACTCCCCACAAAGAGACCTTTCCAATGATACCATAGTTTGCCTATGTCGGACACTTTTGAAAAATCCACATTTTTGGTTACTGTAATCGGTGCTTAGCTATAAACGCGAATAACTCGTCAACAACAACGGATTGCAGTGTTCAACTCCCCACAAAGAGACCTTTCCAATGATACCATAGTTTGCCTATGTCGGAGACTTTTGAAAAATCCACATTTTTGGTTACTGTAATCGGTGCTTAGCTATAAACGCGAATAACTCGCCAACAACAACGGATTGCAGTGTTCAACTCCCCACAAAGAGACCTTTCCAATGATACCATAGTTTGCCTATTTCGGACACTTTTGAAAAATCCACATTTTTGGTTACTGTAATCGGTGCTTAGCTATAAACGCGAATAACTCGCCAACAACAAGAGCTATTAAAAAACGGATTGCAGTGTTCAACTCCCCACAAAGAGACCTTTCCAATGATACCATAGTTTGCCTATGTCGGAGACTTTTGAAAAATCCACATTTTTGGTTACTGTAATCGGTGCTTAGCTATAAACGCGAATAACTCGCCAACAACAACGGATTGCAGTGTTCAACTCCCCACAAAGAGACCTTTCCAATGATACCATAGTTTGCCTATGTCGGCGACTTTTGAAAAATCCACATTTTTGGTTACTGTAATCGGTGCTTAGCTATAAACGCGAATAACTCGCCAACAACAAGAGCTATTAAAAAACGGATTGCAGTGTTCAACTCCCCACAAAGAGACCTTTCCAATGATACCATAGTTTGCCTATTTCGGACACTTTTGAAAAATCCACATTTTTGGTCGCGGTTAGGGGGACTTAGCTATAAACGCGAATAACTCGCCAACAACAAGAGCTATTAAAAACGGATTGCAGTGTTCAACTCCCCACAAAGAGACCTTTCCAATGATACCATAGTTTGCCTATTTCGGACACTTTTGAAAAATCCACATTTTTGGTTACTTTAATCGGTGCTTAGCTATAAACGCGAATAACTCGCCAACAACAAGAGCTATCAAAAAACGGATTGCAGTGTTCAACTCCCCACAAAGAGACCTTTCCAATGATACCATAGTTTGCCTATGTCGGCACTTTTGAAAAATCCACATTTTTGGTTACTGTAATCGGTACTTAGCTATAAACGCGAATAACTCGCCAACAACAAGAGCTATTAAAAAACGGATTGCAGTGTTCAACTCCCCACAAAGAGACCTTTCCAATGATACCATAGTTTGCCTATGTCGGCGACTTTTGAAAAATCCACATTTTTGGTTACTGTAATCGGTGCTTAGCTATAAACGCGAATAACTCGCCAACAACAAGAGCTATTAAAAAACGGATTGCAGTGTTCAACTCCCCACAAAGAGACCTTTCCAATGATACCATAGTTTGCCTATGTCGGAGACTTTTGAAAAATCCACATTTTTGGTTACTGTAATCGGTGCTTAGCTATAAACGCGAATAACTCGCCAACAACAAGAGCTATTAAAAAACGGATTGCAGTGTTCAACTCCCCACAAAGAGACCTTTCCAATGATACCATAGTTTGCCTATGTCGGAGACTTTTGAAAAATCCACATTTTTGGTTACTGTAATCGGTGCTTAGCTATAAACGCGAATAACTCGCCAACAACAAGAGCTATTAAAAAACGGATTGCAGTGTTCAACTCCCCACAAAGAGACCTTTCCAATGATACCATAGTTTGCCTATTTCGGACACTTTTGAAAAATCCACATTTTTGGTCGCGGTTAGGGGGACTTAGCTATAAACGCGAATAACTCGCCAACAACAAGAGCTATTAAAAAACGGATTGCAGTGTTCAACTCCCCACAAAGAGACCTTTCCAATGATACCATAGTTTGCCTATTTCGGACACTTTTGAAAAATCCACATTTTTGGTTACTTAATCGGTGCTTAGCTATAAACGCGAATAACTCGCCAACAACAAGAGCTATCAAAAAACGGATTGCAGTGTTCAACTCCCCACAAAGAGACCTTTCCAATGATACCATAGTTTGCCTATGTCGGCGACTTTTGAAAAATCCACATTTTTGGTTACTGTAATCGGTGCTTAGCTATAAACGCGAATAACTCGCCAACAACAAGAGCTATTAAAAACGGATTGCAGTGTTCAACTCCCCACAAAGAGACCTTTCCAATGATACCATAGTTTGCCTATGTCGGCGACTTTTGAAAAATCCACATTTTTGGTTACTGTAATCGGTGCTTAGCTATAAACGCGAATAACTCGCCAACAACAAGAGCTATTAAAAAACGGATTGCAGTGTTCAACTCCCCACAAAGAGACCTTTCCAATGATACCATAGTTTGCCTATGTCGGAGACTTTTGAAAAATCCACATTTTTGGTTACTGTAATCGGTGCTTAGCTATAAACGCGAATAACTCGCCAACAACAAGAGCTATTAAAAAACGGATCGCAGTGTTCAACTCCCCACAAAGAGACCTTTCCAATGATACCATAGTTTGCCTATGTCGGAGACTTTTGAAAAATCCACATTTTTGGTTACTGTAATCGGTGCTTAGCTATAAACGCGAATAACTCGCCAACAACAAGAGCTATTAAAAAACGGATTGCAGTGTTCAACTCCCCACAAAGAGACCTTTCCAATGATACCATAGTTTGCCTATTTCGGACACTTTTGAAAAATCCACATTTTTGGTTACTGTAATCGGTGCTTAGCTATAAACGCGAATAACTCGCCAACAACAAGAGCTATTAAAAAACGGATTGCAGTGTTCAACTCCCCACAAAGAGACCTTTCCAATGATACCATAGTTTGCCTATTTCGGACACTTTTGAAAAATCCACATTTTTGGTTACTGTAATCGGTGCTTAGCTATAAACGCGAATAACTCGCCAACAACAAGAGCTATTAAAAAACGGATTGCAGTGTTCAACTCCCCACAAAGAGACCTTTCCAATGATACCATAGTTTGCCTATGTCGGAGACTTTTGAAAAATCCACATTTTTGGTTACTGTAATCGGTGCTTAGCTATAAACGCGAATAACTCGCCAACAACAAGAGCTATCAAAAAACGGATTGCAGTGTTCAACTCCCCACAAAGAGACCTTTCCAATGATACCATAGTTTGCCTATGTCGGAGACTTTTGAAAAATCCACATTTTTGGTTACTGTAATCGGTGCTTAGCTATAAACGCGAATAACTCGCCAACAACAAGAGCTATTAAAAAACGGATTGCAGTGTTCAACTCCCCACAAAGAGACCTTTCCAATGATACCATAGTTTGCCTATTTCGGACACTTTTGAAAAATCCACATTTTTGTTACTTTAATCGGTGCTTAGCTATAAACGCGAATAACTCGCCAACAACAAGAGCTATCAAAAAACGGATTGCAGTGTTCAACTCCCCACAAAGAGACCTTTCCAATGATACCATAGTTTGCCTATTTCGGACACTTTTGAAAAATCCACATTTTTGGTTACTGTAATCGGTGCTTAGCTATAAACGCGAATAACTCGCCAACAACAAGAGCTATCAAAAAACGGATTGCAGTGTTCAACTCCCCACAAAGAGACCTTTCCAATGATACCATAGTTTGCCTATGTCGGACACTTTTGAAAAATCCACATTTTTGGTTACTGTAATCGGTGCTTAGCTATAAACGCGAATAACTCGCCAACAACAAGAGCTATTAAAAAACGGATTGCAGTGTTCAACTCCCCACAAAGAGACCTTTCCAATGATACCATAGTTTGCCTATGTCGGACACTTTTGAAAAATCCACATTTTTGGTTACTGTAATCGGTGCTTAGCTATAAACGCGAATAACTCGCCAACAACAACGGATTGCAGTGTTCAACTCCCCACAAAGAGACCTTTCCAATGATACCATAGTTTGCCTATGTCGGAGACTTTTGAAAAATCCACATTTTTGGTTACTGTAATCGGTGCTTAGCTATAAACGCGAATAACTCGCCAACAGCAACGGATTGCAGTGTTCAACTCCCCACAAAGAGACCTTTCCAATGATACCATAGTTTGCCTATTTCGGACACTTTTGAAAAATCCACATTTTTGGTTACTGTAATCGGTGCTTAGCTATAAACGCGAATAACTCGCCAACAACAAGAGCTATTAAAAAACGGATTGCAGTGTTCAACTCCCCACAAAGAGACCTTTCCAATGATACCATAGTTTGCCTATGTCGGAGACTTTTGAAAAATCCACATTTTTGGTTACTGTAATCGGTGCTTAGCTATAAACGCGAATAACTCGCCAACAACAACGGATTGCAGTGTTCAACTCCCCACAAAGAGACCTTTCCAATGATACCATAGTTTGCCTATGTCGGAGACTTTTGAAAAATCCACATTTTTGGTTACTGTAATCGGTGCTTAGCTATAAACGCGAATAACTCGCCAACAACAAGAGCTATTAAAAAACGGATTGCAGTGTTCAACTCCCCACAAAGAGACCTTTCCAATGATACCATAGTTTGCCTATTTCGGACACTTTTGAAAAATCCACATTTTTGGTTACTGTTAGGGGCTTAGCTATAAACGCGAATAACTCGCCAACAACAAGAGCTATTAAAAACGGATTGCAGTGTTCAACTCCCCACAAAGAGACCTTTCCAATGATACCATAGTTTGCCTATTTCGGACACTTTTGAAAAATCCACATTTTTGGTTACTTTAATCGGTGCTTAGCTATAAACGCGAATAACTCGCCAACAACAAGAGCTATCAAAAAACGGATTGCAGTGTTCAACTCCCCACAAAGAGACCTTTCCAATGATACCATAGTTTGCCTATGTCGGACACTTTTGAAAAATCCACATTTTTGGTTACTGTAATCGGTGCTTAGCTATAAACGCGAATAACTCGCCAACAACAAGAGCTATTAAAAAACGGATTGCAGTGTTCAACTCCCCACAAAGAGACCTTTCCAATGATACCATAGTTTGCCTATGTCGGCGACTTTTGAAAAATCCACATTTTTGGTTACTGTAATCGGTGCTTAGCTATAAACGCGAATAACTCGCCAACAACAAGAGCTATTAAAAAACGGATTGCAGTGTTCAACTCCCCACAAAGAGACCTTTCCAATGATACCATAGTTTGCCTATGTCGGAGACTTTTGAAAAATCCACATTTTTGGTTACTGTAATCGGTGCTTAGCTATAAACGCGAATAACTCGCCAACAACAAGAGCTATTAAAAAACGGATTGCAGTGTTCAACTCCCCACAAAGAGACCTTTCCAATGATACCATAGTTTGCCTATGTCGGAGACTTTTGAAAAATCCACATTTTTGGTTACTGTAATCGGTGCTTAGCTATAAACGCGAATAACTCGCCAACAACAAGAGCTATTAAAAAACGGATTGCAGTGTTCAACTCCCCACAAAGAGACCTTTCCAATGATACCATAGTTTGCCTATTTCGGACACTTTTGAAAAATCCACATTTTTGGTTACGGTTAGGGGGACTTAGCTATAAACGCGAATAACTCGCCAACAACAAGAGCTATTAAAAAACGGATTGCAGTGTTCAACTCCCCACAAAGAGACCTTTCCAATGATACCATAGTTTGCCTATTTCGGACACTTTTGAAAAATCCACATTTTTGGTTACTGTAATCGGTGCTTAGCTATAAACGCGAATAACTCGCCAACAACAAGAGCTATCAAAAAACGGATTGCAGTGTTCAACTCCCCACAAAGAGACCTTTCCAATGATACCATAGTTTGCCTATGTCGGCGACTTTTGAAAAATCCACATTTTTGGTTACTGTAATCGGTGCTTAGCTATAAACGCGAATAACTCGCCAACAACAAGAGCTATTAAAAAACGGATTGCAGTGTTCAACTCCCCACAAAGAGACCTTTCCAATGATACCATAGTTTGCCTATGTCGGCGACTTTTGAAAAATCCACATTTTTGGTTACTGTAATCGGTGCTTAGCTATAAACGCGAATAACTCGCCAACAACAAGAGCTATTAAAAAACGGATTGCAGTGTTCAACTCCCCACAAAGAGACCTTTCCAATGATACCATAGTTTGCCTATGTCGGAGACTTTTGAAAAATCCACATTTTTGGTTACTGTAATCGGTGCTTAGCTATAAACGCGAATAACTCGCCAACAACAAGAGCTATTAAAAAACGGATCGCAGTGTTCAACTCCCCACAAAGAGACCTTTCCAATGATACCATAGTTTGCCTATGTCGGAGACTTTTGAAAAATCCACATTTTTGGTTACTGTAATCGGTGCTTAGCTATAAACGCGAATAACTCGCCAACAACAAGAGCTATTAAAAAACGGATTGCAGTGTTCAACTCCCCACAAAGAGACCTTTCCAATGATACCATAGTTTGCCTATTTCGGACACTTTTGAAAAATCCACATTTTTGGTTACTGTAATCGGTGCTTAGCTATAAACGCGAATAACTCGCCAACAACAAGAGCTATCAAAAAACGGATCGCAGTGTTCAACTCCCCACAAAGAGACCTTTCCAATGATACCATAGTTTGCCTATTTCGGACACTTTTGAAAAATCCACATTTTTGGTTACTGTAATCGGTGCTTAGCTATAAACGCGAATAACTCGCCAACAACAAGAGCTATCAAAAAACGGATTGCAGTGTTCAACTCCCCACAAAGAGACCTTTCCAATGATACCATAGTTTGCCTATGTCGGAGACTTTTGAAAAATCCACATTTTTGGTTACTGTAATCGGTGCTTAGCTATAAACGCGAATAACTCGCCAACAACAAGAGCTATTAAAAAACGGATTGCAGTGTTCAACTCCCCACAAAGAGACCTTTCCAATGATACCATAGTTTGCCTATGTCGGAGACTTTTGAAAAATCCACATTTTTGGTTACTGTAATCGGTGCTTAGCTATAAACGCGAATAACTCGCCAACAACAAGAGCTATTAAAAAACGGATTGCAGTGTTCAACTCCCCACAAAGAGACCTTTCCAATGATACCATAGTTTGCCTATTTCGGACACTTTTGAAAAATCCACATTTTTGGTTACTGTAATCGGTGCTTAGCTATAAACGCGAATAACTCGCCAACAACAAGAGCTATTAAAAAACGGATTGCAGTGTTCAACTCCCCACAAAGAGACCTTTCCAATGATACCATAGTTTGCCTATGTCGGACACTTTTGAAAAATCCACATTTTTGGTTACTGTAATCGGTGCTTAGCTATAAACGCGAATAACTCGCCAACAACAAGAGCTATCAAAAACGGATTGCAGTGTTCAACTCCCCACAAAGAGACCTTTCCAATGATACCATAGTTTGCCTATGTCGGAGACTTTTGAAAAATCCACATTTTTGGTTACTGTAATCGGTGCTTAGCTATAAACGCGAATAACTCGCCAACAACAAGAGCTATCAAAAAACGGATTGCAGTGTTCAACTCCCCACAAAGAGACCTTTCCAATGATACCATAGTTTGCCTATGTCGGACACTTTTGAAAAATCCACATTTTTGGTTACTGTAATCGGTGCTTAGCTATAAACGCGAATAACTCGCCAACAACAAGAGCTATTAAAAAACGGATTGCAGTGTTCAACTCCCCACAAGAGACCTTTCCAATGATACCATAGTTTGCCTATGTCGGAGACTTTTGAAAAATCCACATTTTTGGTTACTGTAATCGGTGCTTAGCTATAAACGCGAATAACTCGCCAACAACAAGAGCTATTAAAAAACGGATTGCAGTGTTCAACTCCCCACAAAGAGACCTTTCCAATGATACCATAGTTTGCCTATGTCGGACACTTTTGAAAAATCCACATTTTTGGTTACTGTAATCGGTGCTTAGCTATAAACGCGAATAACTCGCCAACAACAAGAGCTATTAAAAAACGGATTGCAGTGTTCAACTCCCCACAAAGAGACCTTTCCAATGATACCATAGTTTGCCTATGTCGGAGACTTTTGAAAAATCCACATTTTTGGTTACTGTAATCGGTGCTTAGCTATAAACGCGAATAACTCGCCAACAACAAGAGCTATTAAAAAACGGATTGCAGTGTTCAACTCCCCACAAAGAGACCTTTCCAATGATACCATAGTTTGCCTATGTCGGACACTTTTGAAAAATCCACATTTTTGGTTACTGTAATCGGTGCTTAGCTATAAACGCGAATAACTCGCCAACAACAAGAGCTATTAAAAAACGGATTGCAGTGTTCAACTCCCCACAAAGAGACCTTTCCAATGATACCATAGTTTGCCTATGTCGGAGACTTTTGAAAAATCCACATTTTTGGTTACTGTAATCGGTGCTTAGCTATAAACGCGAATAACTCGCCAACAACAAGAGCTATTAAAAAACGGATTGCAGTGTTCAACTCCCCACAAAGAGACCTTTCCAATGATACCATAGTTTGCCTATGTCGGAGACTTTTGAAAAATCCACATTTTTGGTTACTGTAATCGGTGCTTAGCTATAAACGCGAATAACTCGCCAACAACAAGAGCTATTAAAAAACGGATTGCAGTGTTCAACTCCCCACAAAGAGACCTTTCCAATGATACCATAGTTTGCCTATTTCGGACACTTTTGAAAAATCCACATTTTTGGTTACTGTAATCGGTGCTTAGCTATAAACGCGAATAACTCGCCAACAACAAGAGCTATTAAAAAACGGATTGCAGTGTTCAACTCCCCACAAAGAGACCTTTCCAATGATACCATAGTTTGCCTATGTCGGACACTTTTGAAAAATCCACATTTTTGGTTACTGTAATCGGTGCTTAGCTATAAACGCGAATAACTCGCCAACAACAAGAGCTATTAAAAAACGGATTGCAGTGTTCAACTCCCCACAAAGAGACCTTTCCAATGATACCATAGTTTGCCTATGTCGGAGACTTTTGAAAAATCCACATTTTTGGTTACTGTAATCGGTGCTTAGCTATAAACGCGAATAACTCGCCAACAACAACGGATTGCAGTGTTCAACTCCCCACAAAGAGACCTTTCCAATGATACCATAGTTTGCCTATGTCGGACACTTTTGAAAAATCCACATTTTTGGTTACTGTAATCGGTGCTTAGCTATAAACGCGAATAACTCGCCAACAACAAGAGCTATTAAAAAACGGATTGCAGTGTTCAACTCCCCACAAAGAGACCTTTCCAATGATACCATAGTTTGCCTATTCGGACACTTTTGAAAAATCCACATTTTTGGTTACTGTAATCGGTGCTTAGCTATAAACGCGAATAACTCGCCAACAACAAGAGCTATTAAAAAACGGATTGCAGTGTTCAACTCCCCACAAAGAGACCTTTCCAATGATACCATAGTTTGCCTATGTCGGAGACTTTTGAAAAATCCACATTTTTGGTTACTGTAATCGGTGCTTAGCTATAAACGCGAATAACTCGCCAACAACAAGAGCTATTAAAAAACGGATTGCAGTGTTCAACTCCCCACAAAGAGACCTTTCCAATGATACCATAGTTTGCCTATTTCGGACACTTTTGAAAAATCCACATTTTTGGTTACTGTAATCGGTGCTTAGCTATAAACGCGAATAACTCGCCAACAACAAGAGCTATTAAAAAACGGATTGCAGTGTTCAACTCCCCACAAAGAGACCTTTCCAATGATACCATAGTTTGCCTATGTCGGACACTTTTGAAAAATCCACATTTTTGGTTACTGTAATCGGTGCTTAGCTATAAACGCGAATAACTCGCCAACAACAAGAGCTATCAAAAAACGGATTGCAGTGTTCAACTCCCCACAAAGAGACCTTTCCAATGATACCATAGTTTGCCTATGTCGGCGACTTTTGAAAAATCCACATTTTTGGTTACTGTAATCGGTGCTTAGCTATAAACGCGAATAACTCGCCAACAACAAGAGCTATTAAAAAACGGATTGCAGTGTTCAACTCCCCACAAAGAGACCTTTCCAATGATACCATAGTTTGCCTATGTCGGCGACTTTTGAAAAATCCACATTTTTGGTTACTGTAATCGGTGCTTAGCTATAAACGCGAATAACTCGCCAACAACAAGAGCTATTAAAAAACGGATTGCAGTGTTCAACTCCCCACAAAGAGACCTTTCCAATGATACCATAGTTTGCCTATGTCGGAGACTTTTGAAAAATCCACATTTTTGGTTACTGTAATCGGTGCTTAGCTATAAACGCGAATAACTCGCCAACAACAAGAGCTATTAAAAAACGGATCGCAGTGTTCAACTCCCTACAAAGAGACCTTTCCAATGATACCATAGTTTGCCTATGTCGGAGACTTTTGAAAAATCCACATTTTTGGTTACTGTAATCGGTGCTTAGCTATAAACGCGAATAACTCTCCAACAACAAGAGCTATTAAAAAACGAATTGCAGTGTTCAACTCCCCACAAAGAGACCTTTCCAATGATACCATAGTTTGCCTATTTCGGACACTTTTGAAAAATCCACATTTTTGGTTACTTTAATCGGTGCTTAGCTATAAACGCGAATAACTCGCCAACAACAAGAGCTATCAAAAAACGGATCGCAGTGTTCAACTCCCCACAAAGAGACCTTTCCAATGATACCATAGTTTGCCTATTTCGGACACTTTTGAAAAATCCACATTTTTGGTTACTGTAATCGGTGCTTAGCTATAAACGCGAATAACTCGCCAACAACAAGAGCTATCAAAAAACGGATTGCAGTGTTCAACTCCCCACAAAGAGACCTTTCCAATGATACCATAGTTTGCCTATGTCGGAGACTTTTGAAAAATCCACATTTTTGGTTACTGTAATCGGTGCTTAGCTATAAACGCGAATAACTCGCCAACAACAAGAGCTATCAAAAAACGGATCGCAGTGTTCAACTCCCCACAAAGAGACCTTTCCAATGATACCATAGTTTGCCTATGTCGGAGACTTTTGAAAAATCCACATTTTTGGTTACTGTAATCGGTGCTTAGCTATAAACGCGAATAACTCTCCAACAACAAGAGCTATTAAAAAACGGATTGCAGTGTTCAACTCCCCACAAAGAGACCTTTCCAATGATACCATAGTTTGCCTATTTCGGACACTTTTGAAAAATCCACATTTTTGGTTACTTAATCGGTGCTTAGCTATAAACGCGAATAACTCGCCAACAACAAGAGCTATCAAAAAACGGATCGCAGTGTTCAACTCCCCACAAAGAGACCTTTCCAATGATACCATAGTTTGCCTATTTCGGACACTTTTGAAAAATCCACATTTTTGGTTACTGTAATCGGTGCTTAGCTATAAACGCGAATAACTCGCCAACAACAAGAGCTATCAAAAACGGATTGCAGTGTTCAACTCCCCACAAAGAGACCTTTCCAATGATACCATAGTTTGCCTATGTCGGAGACTTTTGAAAAATCCACATTTTTGGTTACTGTAATCGGTGCTTAGCTATAAACGCGAATAACTCGCCAACAACAAGAGCTATCAAAAAACGGATTGCAGTGTTCAACTCCCCACAAAGAGACCTTTCCAATGATACCATAGTTTGCCTATGTCGGCGACTTTTGAAAAATCCACATTTTTGGTTACTGTAATCGGTGCTTAGCTATAAACGCGAATAACTCGCCAACAACAAGAGCTATTAAAAAACGGATTGCAGTGTTCAACTCCCCACAAAGAGACCTTTCCAATGATACCATAGTTTGCCTATGTCGGAGACTTTTGAAAAATCCACATTTTTGGTTACTGTAATCGGTGCTTAGCTATAAACGCGAATAACTCGCCAACAACAAGAGCTATTAAAAAACGGATCGCAGTGTTCAACTCCCCACAAAGAGACCTTTCCAATGATACCATAGTTTGCCTATGTCGGAGACTTTTGAAAAATCCACATTTTTGGTTACTGTAATCGGTGCTTAGCTATAAACGCGAATAACTCGCCAACAACAAGAGCTATTAAAAAACGGATTGCAGTGTTCAACTCCCCACAAAGAGACCTTTCCAATGATACCATAGTTTGCCTATGTCGGACACTTTTGAAAAATCCACATTTTTGGTTACTGTAATCGGTGCTTAGCTATAAACGCGAATAACTCGCCAACAACAAGAGCTATTAAAAAACGGATTGCAGTGTTCAACTCCCCACAAAGAGACCTTTCCAATGATACCATAGTTTGCCTATGTCGGAGACTTTTGAAAAATCCACATTTTTGGTTACTGTAATCGGTGCTTAGCTATAAACGCGAATAACTCGCCAACAACAAGAGCTATCAAAAAACGGATTGCAGTGTTCAACTCCCCACAAAGAGACCTTTCCAATGATACCATAGTTTGCCTATGTCGGACACTTTTGAAAAATCCACATTTTTGGTTACTGTAATCGGTGCTTAGCTATAAACGCGAATAACTCGCCAACAACAAGAGCTATTAAAAAACGGATCGCAGTGTTCAACTCCCCACAAAGAGACCTTTCCAATGATACCATAGTTTGCCTATGTCGGAGACTTTTGAAAAATCCACATTTTTGGTTACTGTAATCGGTGCTTAGCTATAAACGCGAATAACTCGCCAACAACAAGAGCTATTAAAAAACGGATCGCAGTGTTCAACTCCCCACAAAGAGACCTTTCCAATGATACCATAGTTTGCCTATGTCGGAGACTTTTGAAAAATCCACATTTTTGGTTACTGTAATCGGTGCTTAGCTATAAACGCGAATAACTCGCCAACAACAAGAGCTATTAAAAAACGGATTGCAGTGTTCAACTCCCCACAAAGAGACCTTTCCAATGATACCATAGTTTGCCTATTTCGGACACTTTTGAAAAATCCACATTTTTGGTTACTTTAATCGGTGCTTAGCTATAAACGCGAATAACTCGCCAACAACAAGAGCTATCAAAAAACGGATTGCAGTGTTCAACTCCCCACAAAGAGACCTTTCCAATGATACCATAGTTTGCCTATGTCGGCGACTTTTGAAAAATCCACATTTTTGGTTACTGTAATCGGTGCTTAGCTATAAACGCGAATAACTCGCCAACAACAAGAGCTATTAAAAAACGGATTGCAGTGTTCAACTCCCCACAAAGAGACCTTTCCAATGATACCATAGTTTGCCTATGTCGGAGACTTTTGAAAAATCCACATTTTTGGTTACTGTAATCGGTGCTTAGCTATAAACGCGAATAACTCGTCAACAACAACGGATTGCAGCGTTCAACTGCCCACAAAGAGACCTTTCCAATGATACCATAGTTTGCCTATTTCGGACACTTTTGAAAAATCCACATTTTTGGTTACTGTAATCGGTGCTTAGCTATAAACGCGAATAACTCGCCAACAACAAGAGCTATCAAAAAACGGATGGCAGTGTTCAACTCCCCACAAAGAGACCTTTCCAATGATACCATAGTTTGCCTATTTCGGACACTTTTGAAAAATCCACATTTTTGGTTACTGTTATCGGTGCTTAGCTATAACCGCGAATAACTCGCCAACAACAAGAGCTATCAAAAAACGGATTGCAGTGTTCAACTCCCCACCAAGAGACCTTTCCAATGATACCATAGTTTGCCTATGTCGGCGACTTTTGAAAAATCCGCATTTTTGGTTACTGTAATCGGTACTTAGCTATAAACGGGAATAACTCGCCAACAACAAGAGCTATTAAAAAACGGATTGCAGTGTTCAACTCCCCACAAAGAGACCTTTCCAATGATACCATAGTTTGCCTATGTCGGCGACTTTTGAAAAATCCACATTTTTGGTTACTGTAATCGGTGCTTAGCTATAAACGCGAATAATTCGCCAACAACAAGAGCTATTAAAAAACGGATTGCAGTGTTCAACTCCCCACAAAGAGACCTTTCCAATGATACCATAGTTTGCCTATGTCGGAGACTTTTGAAAAATCCACATTTTTGGTTACTGTAATCGGTGCTTAGCTATAAACGCGAATAACTCGCCAACAACAAGAGCTATTAAAAAACGGATCGCAGTGTTCAACTCCCTACAAAGAGACCTTTCCAATGATACCATAGTTTGCCTATGTCGGAGACTTTTGAAAAATCCACATTTTTGGTTACTGTAATCGGTGCTTAGCTATAAACGCGAATAACTCTCCAATAACAAGAGCTATTAAAAAACGATTGCAGTGTTCAACTCCCCACAAAGAGACCTTTCCAATGATACCATAGTTTGCCTATTTCGGACACTTTTGAAAAATCCACATTTTTGGTTACTTTAATCGGTGCTTAGCTATAAACGCGAATAACTCGCCAACAACAAGAGCTATCAAAAAACGGATCGCAGTGTTCAACTCCCCACAAAGAGACCTTTCCAATGATACCATAGTTTGCCTATTTCGGACACTTTTGAAAAATCCACATTTTTGGTTACTGTAATCGGTGCTTAGCTATAAACGCGAATAACTCGCCAACAACAAGAGCTATCAAAAAACGGATTGCAGTGTTCAACTCCCCACAAAGAGACCTTTCTAATGATACCATAGTTTGCCTATGTCGGAGACTTTTGAAAAATCCACATTTTTGGTTACTGTAATCGGTGCTTAGCTATAAACGCGAATAACTCGCCAACAACAAGAGCTATCAAAAAACGGATCGCAGTGTTCAACTCCCTACAAAGAGACCTTTCCAATGATACCATAGTTTGCCTATGTCGGAGACTTTTGAAAAATCCACATTTTTGGTTACTGTAATCGGTGCTTAGCTATAAACGCAAATAACTCTCCAATAACAAGAGCTATTAAAAAACGAATTGCAGTGTTCAACTCCCCACAAAGAGACCTTTCCAATGATACCATAGTTTGCCTATTTCGGACACTTTTGAAAAATCCACATTTTTTGTTACTTTAATCGGTGCTTAGCTATAAACGCGAATAACTCGCCAACAACAAGAGCTATCAAAAAACGGATCGCAGTGTTCAACTCCCCACAAAGAGACCTTTCCAATGATACCATAGTTTGCCTATTTCGGACACTTTTGAAAAATCCACATTTTTGGTTACTGTAATCGGTGCTTAGCTATAAACGCGAATAACTCGCCAACAACAAGAGCTATCAAAAACGGATTGCAGTGTTCAACTCCCCACAAAGAGACCTTTCTAATGATACCATAGTTTGCCTATGTCGGAGACTTTTGAAAAATCCACATTTTTGGTTACTGTAATCGGTGCTTAGCTATAAATGCGAATAACTCGCCAACAACAAGAGCTATCAAAAAACGGATTGCAGTGTTCAACTCCCCACAAAGAGACCTTTCCAATGATACCATAGTTTGCCTATGTCGGCGACTTTTGAAAAATCCACATTTTTGGTTACTGTAATCGGTGCTTAGCTATAAACGCGAATAATTCGCCAACAACAAGAGCTATCAAAAACGGATTGCAGTGTTCAACTCCCCACAAAGAGACCTTTCTAATGATACCATAGTTTGCCTATGTCGGAGACTTTTGAAAAATCCACATTTTTGGTTACTGTAATCGGTGCTTAGCTATAAACGCGAATAACTCGCCAACAACAAGAGCTATTAAAAACGGATTGCAGTGTTCAACTCCCCACAAAGAGACCTTTCCAATGATACCATAGTTTGCCTATGTCGGAGACTTTTGAAAAATCCACATTTTTGGTAACTGTAATCGGTGCTTAGCTATAAACGCGAATAACTCGTCAACAACAACGGATTGCAGCGTTCAACTGCCCACAAAGAGACCTTTCCAATGATACCATAGTTTGCCTATTTCGGACACTTTTGAAAAATCCACATTTTTGGTTACTGTAATCGGTGCTTAGCTATAAACGCGAATAACTCGCCAACAACAAGAGCTATCAAAAAACGGATTGCAGTGTTCAACTCCCCACAAAGAGACCTTTCTAATGATACCATAGTTTGCCTATGTCGGACACTTTTGAAAAATCCACATTTTTGGTTACTGTAATCAGTGCTTAGCTTTAAACGCGAATAACTCGCCAACAACAAGAGCTATTAAAAAACGGATCGCAGTGTTCAACTCCCCACAAAGAGACCTTTCCAATGATACCATAGTTTGCCTATGTCGGAGACTTTTGAAAAATCCACATTTTTGGTTACTGTAATCGGTGCTTAGCTATAAACGCGAATAACTCGCCAACAACAAGAGCTATTAAAAAACGGATCGCAGTGTTCAACTCCCCACAAAGAGACCTTTCCAATGATACCATAGTTTGCCTATTTCGGATGCTTTTGAAAAATCCACATTTTTGGTCACGGTTAAGGGGACTTAGCTATAAACGCGAATAATTCGCCAACAACAAGAGCTATTAAAAAACGGATTGCAGTGTTCAACTCCCTACAAAAAGACCTTTCCAATGATACCATAGTTTGCCTATTTCGGACACTTTTGAAAAATCCACATTTTTGGTCGCGGTTAGGGGGACTTAGCTATAAACGCAAATAACTCGCCAACAACAAGAGCTATTAAAAACGGATTGCAGTGTTCAACTCCCCACAAAGAGACCTTTCCAATGATACCATAGTTTGCCTATTTCGGACACTTTTGAAAAATCCACATTTTTGGTTACTGTAATCAGTGCTTAGCTTTAAACGCGAATAACTCGCCAACAACAAGAGCTATTAAAAAACGGATCGCAGTGTTCAACTCCCCACAAAGAGACCTTTCCAATGATACCATAGTTTGCCTATGTCGGAGACTTTTGAAAAATCCACATTTTTGGTTACTGTAATCGGTGCTTAGCTATAAACGCGAATAACTCGCCAACAACAAGAGCTATTAAAAAACGGATCGCAGTGTTCAACTCCCCACAAAGAGACCTTTCCAATGATACCATAGTTTGCCTATGTCGGAGACTTTTGAAAAATCCACATTTTTGGTTACTGTAATCGGTGCTTAGCTATAAACGCAAATAACTCGCCAATAACAAGAGCTATTAAAAAACGAATTGCAGTGTTCAACTCCCCACAAAGAGACCTTTCCAATGATACCATAGTTTGCCTATTTCGGACACTTTTGAAAAATCCACATTTTTTGTTACTTTAATCGGTGCTTAGCTATAAACGCGAATAACTCGCCAACAACAAGAGCTATCAAAAAACGGATCGCAGTGTTCAACTCCCCACAAAGAGACCTTTCCAATGATACCATAGTTTGCCTATTTCGGACACTTTTGAAAAACCACATTTTTGGTTACTGTAATCGGTGCTTAGCTATAAACGCGAATAACTCGCCAACAACAAGAGCTATCAAAAACGGATTGCAGTGTTCAACTCCCCACAAAGAGACCTTTCTAATGATACCATAGTTTGCCTATGTCGGAGACTTTTGAAAAATCCACATTTTTGGTTACTGTAATCGGTGCTTAGCTATAAATGCGAATAACTCGCCAACAACAAGAGCTATCAAAAAACGGATTGCAGTGTTCAACTCCCCACAAAGAGACCTTTCCAATGATACCATAGTTTGCCTATGTCGGCGACTTTTGAAAAATCCACATTTATGGTTACTGTAATCGGTGCTTAGCTATAAACGCGAATAATTCGCCAACAACAAGAGCTATTAAAAAACGGATTGCAGTGTTCAACTCCCCACAAAGAGACCTTTCCAATGATACCATAGTTTGCCTATGTCGGAGACTTTTGAAAAATCCACATTTTTGGTTACTGTAATCGGTGCTTAGCTATAAACGCGAATAACTCGCCAACAACAAGAGCTATTAAAAAACGGATCGCAGTGTTCAACTCCCCACAAAGAGACCTTTCCAATGATACCATAGTTTGCCTATGTCGGAGACTTTTGAAAAATCCACATTTTTGGTTACTGTAATCGGTGCTTAGCTATAAACGCGAATAACTCGCCAACAACAAGAGCTATTAAAAACGGATTGCAGTGTTCAACTCCCCACAAAGAGACCTTTCCAATGATACCATAGTTTGCCTATGTCGGAGACTTTTGAAAAATCCACATTTTTGGTAACTGTAATCGGTGCTTAGCTATAAACGCGAATAACTCGTCAACAACAACGGATTGCAGCGTTCAACTGCCCACAAAGAGACCTTTCCAATGATACCATAGTTTGCCTATGTCGGACACTTTTGAAAAATCCACATTTTTGGTTACTGTAATCAGTGCTTAGCTTTAAACGCGAATAACTCGCCAACAACAAGAGCTATTAAAAAACGGATCGCAGTGTTCAACTCCCCACAAAGAGACCTTTCCAATGATACCATAGTTTGCCTATGTCGGAGACTTTTGAAAAATCCACATTTTTGGTTACTGTAATCGGTGCTTAGCTATAAACGCGAATAACTCGCCAACAACAAGAGCTATTAAAAAACGGATCGCAGTGTTCAACTCCCCACAAAGAGACCTTTCCAATGATACCATAGTTTGCCTATGTCGGAGACTTTTGAAAAATCCACATTTTTGGTTACTGTAATCGGTGCTTAGCTATAAACGCGAATAACTCGCCAACAACAAGAGCTATTAAAAACGGATTGCAGTGTTCAACTCCCCACAAAGAGACCTTTCCAATGATACCATAGTTTGCCTATGTCGGAGACTTTTGAAAAATCCACATTTTTGGTAACTGTAATCGGTGCTTAGCTATAAACGCGAATAACTCGTCAACAACAACGGATTGCAGCGTTCAACTGCCCACAAAGAGAACTTTCCAATGATACCATAGTTTGCGTATGTCGGAGACTTTTGAAAAATCCACATTTTTGGTTACTGTAATCGGTGCTTAGCTATAAACGCGAATAACTCGTCAACAGCAACGGATTGCAGCGTTCAACTGCCCACAAAGAGACCTTTCCAATGATACCATAGTTTGCCTTTTTCGGACACTTTTGAAAAATCCACATTTTTGGTTACTGTAATCGGTGCTTAGCTATAAACGCGAATAACTCGCCAACAACAAGAGCTATTAAAAAACGGATCGCAGTGTTCAACTCCCCACAAAGAGACCTTTCCAATGATACCTTAGTTTGCCTATGTCGGAGACTTTTGAAAAATCCACATTTTTGGTTACTGTAATCGGTGCTTAGCTATAAACGCGAATAACTCGTCAACAACAACGGATTGCAGCGTTCAACTGCCCACAAAGAGACCTTTCCAATGATACCATAGTTTGCCTATGTCGGCGACTTTTGAAAAATCCACATTTTTGGTTACTGTAATCGGTGCTTAGCTATAAACGCGAATAACTCGCCAACAACAAGAGCTATTAAAAAACGGATTGCAGTGTTCAACTCCCCACAAAGAGACCTTTCCAATGATACCATAGTTTGCCTATTTCGGACACTTTTGAAAATTCCAGATTTTTGGTCGCGGTTAGGGGGACTTAGCTATAACCGCGAATAACTCGCCAACAACAAGAGCTATTAAAAAACGGATTGCAGTGTTCAACTCCCCACAAAGAGACCTTTCCAATGATACCATAGTTTGCCTATTTCGGACACTTTTGAAAAATCCACATTTTTGGTTACTTTAATCGGTGCTTAGCCATAAACGCGAATAACTCGCCAACAACAAGAGCTATCAAAAAACGGATTGCAGTGTTCAACTCCCCACAAAGAGACCTTTCCAATGATACCATAGTTTGCCTATGTCGGCGACTTTTGAAAAATCCACATTTATGGTTACTGTAATCGGTGCTTAGCTATAAACGCGAATAATTCGCCAACAACAAGAGCTATTAAAAAACGGATTGCAGTGTTCAACTCCCCACAAAGAGACCTTTCCAATGATACCATAGTTTGCCTATGTCGGAGACTTTTGAAAAATCCACATTTTTGGTTACTGTAATCGGTGCTTAGCTATAAACGCGAATAACTCGTCAACAACAACGGATTGCAGCGTTCAACTGCCCACAAAGAGACCTTTCCAATGATACCATAGTTTGCCTATTTCGGACACTTTTGAAAAATCCACATTTTTGGTTACTGTAATCGGTGCTTAGCTATAAACGCGAATAACTCGCCAACAACAAGAGCTATCAAAAAACGGATTGCAGTGTTCAACTCCCCACAAAGAGACCTTTCCAATGATACCATAGTTTGCCTATGTCGGAGACTTTTGAAAAATCCACATTTTTGGTTACTGTTATCGGTGCTTAGCTATAAACGCGAATAACTCGCCAACAACAAGAGCTATCAAAAAAACGGATTGCAGTGTTCAACTCCCCACCAAGAGACCTTTCCAATGATACCATAGTTTGCCTATGTCGGCGACTTTTGAAAAATCCGCATTTTTGGTTACTGTAATCGGTACTTAGCTATAAACGGGAATAACTCGCCAACAACAAGAGCTATTAAAAAACGGATTGCAGTGTTCAACTCCCCACAAAGAGACCTTTCCAATGATACCATAGTTTGCCTATTTCGGACACTTTTGAAAAATCCACATTTTTGGTTACTGTTATCGGTGCTTAGCTATAAACGCGAATAACTCGCCAACAACAAGAGCTATCAAAAAAACGGATTGCAGTGTTCAACTCCCCACAAATAGACCTTTCCAATGATACCATAGTTTGCCTATGTCGGCGACTTTTGAAAAATCCACATTTTTCCCTTCGTGAAACGAAGGGTTTGTTTTGAGTGCTGTTTTTTTGTGAGAGGGACGTTTGTCAGCCTGATAACTGGGGAAGGCATGGATGGATTGTTTTGATATTTGGTATGTGGGTAGGGTTAAACATGACGAAGGAATGGTAGGAATTGCGTTACGGCAGGGCGCTCTAGCGGAGTGTTATTGTACTGCAGCAGAACTTCCGGTTTTGATTTTTTTTTTTCGGGACATGTTTGGGTGATGATTTTTAAGTGGTAAGTAGCTGTATAAATGAATAGTAAGGTGTGTAAGTTTTGGCCACTTAGGGGTTTTGCTGGGGCGGTGAAAGTCATTCTTGTGTTAGGTTTTGAGAAGGAATTATGGAAGCAGGGGTCGATGGATCGGAATGACTGTAGGTATGCAGATAGCTTAGGTAGTGATGTACATAATTGTATGATTATTATGCAAATTAGGAGGTAATTAGCAGAATGCAATTGGTATGTGTGCAAATCGTTGTAGGGTACGTGTCTCTGGACAGAAAATCTCATGAACGGCATGACAAATTGATCTGATATTTGGTATGTGGGTAGCTCTTGAGACAGTGAAGAAACGTACGTGGCGTTTCATCGTTTAGTGGCTTTTGACGGTTTTGCCGGGGATGTTTGTACTTGGAAAATAGGTCCAGCAGTAAACCAGTGTGGCTATATTTGGGTGTAATGGCGTAATGGTTCTATATTTGGGTACTGACGTAATGCTCATGCCCAAGCCGACTGCAATGGTTATATGTTGGTTGTTACGTCATGGCGATGTAATGCTTAGGCGTTCATGTGATGTGGTTTGGTTTGGTTTCTGTCAGAAGAACTGGTGGTCTGATGGAAAGATGGTGTTCACAAGAAGAGGTGGAAAGTCGTTGGAGAAGAGGAGGGCACTGAAGCGAAAGTGCATGAGAAAGGTAGGAGATCTGTTAGTGTAAGCAAGCACTAAGGTGAGACGTAAAAGTATAAGGTGCTGGAAGTCTGTAGTTATTTTGAATGTGATAAAATGTCTAGGGGTCTTACCGTGATACAAATGTGTTTGTAATGTTGGAGACGTAATGTCACTACAGTATGGAAATGCATGTCCATACATATAAGGTATGAAACAGAGACATTTACACGTGACATCGATGTCTTTATTGATGTGTAGGAGCATTTCTATGTCCAAAGGTATCCGTAGAAAGTTCAAAATTTGGCTTTCCTCGCGGCAAATTTGTCACTTCGATGATTGGCACTTTTCCGAGCATCTGTAAGGGACACGGGATCATCTCAAAAGTTTCATGATTTGGAAAGCGCAAGCCCATATATATTATTTATACTGTTATGTCTGGATTTCTCATTGATTAATGACAGGTGTGTCCCAAATGCAAATTAGCATAATACCGCTGTTTGTACTGATATGTTGATGTTGAGAACGCTGACGCAAGAGAGACGGGGTCATATCAGAATTTTGATGAGTTCCAAGTTGCAAGACCGAGATGGACGTTATACTTTTATGTCTTGATTTTCCAGCGATGTAACGTACCGTATATAGGTCATAAGTGCTAAGGAGCGTAATCTCGTAATGTGTACTGATATATTGCGAGAACGATTAGCCTTTCATTAGGTGAAAGATACTCACGGGGTCGTGTCCAAAGTTCCATGAATTCCAAGTGGCATGCCAAAAATGGAAAGTATCTTTGTATCAAAATTTATGTGCCTGGGGTGTAGCAGTCTGTGAGGACAGCAGTCATATATGGAGATTATGTATGTGGATGTCACCAATGACGGCCGGCGTAGATGTGGGCAACGTTATTGTTTTATTTGTTGTTTATTGATATTTTGATGCAACAGTCAAATGTAGTGTAGGGACTATAATTTTGAGTGCTGTTTTTGTGTGAGAGGGACGTTTGTCAGCCTGATAACTGGGGAAGGCATGGATGGATTGTTTTGATATTTGGTATCTCGGTGTACCGAAAGTGCGAAAAGGAACGAAAAGGAGCGAAAAGGAACGAAAAGGAGCGAAAAGGAGCGAAAAGGAACGAAAAGGAACGAAAAGGAACGAAAAGGAACGAAAAGGAAAGTACCGAAAGTGCGAAAAGGAACGAAAAGGAACGAATTGGAAAGTACCGAAAGTGCGAAAAGGAAGGAAAAGGAACGAAAGGATTGAATATGAACGAAAAGGAACGAAAAGGAAAGTACCGAAAGTGCGAAAAGGAACGAAAAGGAACGAAGTATGAAGCAAAGTGAAATAAAATCGATGGGAATATAAGGTAACGGTACTGTGATCGGCAAATGCATTTGAAACGGACTTTATTTTTGTATTTTGTGACTTGTTCCACGAAATTTCTAGAGCTCCAATGGTTCAACGGTGAACCGGTGGGAAAGTGCACGCGTGAAAATAGCTAAATACAAATCAAAGGCGATGGGCGGAGTCACGAATCAGTGCGTCCCGGGTTCCCACGCGGGCTGTCACAGATCAAATTGGGGGGAGGGGGGGTGTTGAAAGCCGCTGAGTAGCGCGCTAGAAAAACGTTTGACGGGTTGACATTCTGGTGTAGGTTATTTTTCTACGGTCCCCAAAAAGTCACAAAGTCGTTTTCTAGTGGTCCCGACCTAAATTATAAGTGGCCCCGGGCAATCGGGACACCGCGTTGATTTCTATCCGAGGCCTGGTTCCAAAGACTTTTTCTGCCGAACCCGCACGGGAGACGTGAGTCGCCCGCCAGATCTCTCCGTAGTTTTCCAATATCCTTTGCACAAATTCCTCACGTTGGCCATTTCTTCCCGCAAAATGATCAATATTCATTGTACAACGTGAAGAAAATTCCTTGGTACAATGTATACATGTCTATCCTTTCACAGCTTTTCTTTTGTCGTGAACGAGCAAGAAGATATGTCTCCAGTCTCCAGAAAACCATGTTGTGGGCCCTGTTGAAGGGGGCTGTCATGCTCGTGGGGCAGCAGTTTATTAGCATATCCTTCCGGACCAGACTTCTATTAGACGTAAACAATCGCAGGTCATTTGCATGCGGCGCTCCCATCTTTGATCTTGGGAGAACAGAAGCCACCCAAATACAACAACAACGCTACAATCTTGCCTCATTCTGAAAATGTATATTAATCGATATTTATCCATCACCTACCAGTAACTGAATTTTAGTCCTTACTTTCTTATCTCAGTTCTGTTTCCTTGTATTTCGCTGATCTTCAGAGAATAATTTAGCCACACAAACACAACAGCCTAAAACAGCGTCGTAAAAATTGATATTGCCAAATTCTGAGTAAAATAAAACACGTTTCATAGGCTTCTAACGCCCGCAGTACAGGTTCCTTATATTCTCATTGATTTTATTTTAGTTTGCTTCATACTTCGTTCCTTTTCGCACTTTCGGTAGTAAAAGTGCGAAAAGGAACGAAAAGGAAAGTGCCGAAAGTGCGAAAAGGAACGAAAAGGAAAGTACCGAAAGTGCGAAAAGGAACGAAAAGGAATGTTTGTTTCTTTTCGTTCCTTTTCGTTCCTTTTCGTTCCTTTTCGTTCCTTTTCGCACTTTCGGTACTTTCCTTTTCGTTCCTTTTCGTTCCTTTTCGTTCCTTTTCGTTCCTTTTCGTTCCTTTTCGTTCCTTTTCGCACTTTCGGTAGACCCCTCTGTGGGACACCGAAGTTGTGTTGTCCCCAGAAGCTCCCTCGGAACTCGCTACCGGGTCAACTTGCTTGCCACGGTGGAGTAGTCGAGACTTTTGGGCGAGTCCGTTAGTTTAACTATCACAACGGACGACTCACTTCAAGTCCGAGGAGCAGTTTTTTGGTTGACGCAGGACGAGAAAACGGTTCCTCTCTTCAAGAGAGAGACACGTATTAGCGAGCTATTTTTAGAGCTCGCTACAGCGTTTACTCGACCAAACCTGCTTTGTAAGCAACAGTCAAGTCCACCTCAGGCTATACATACGCCAGCAGTGGCGTACATATGTAGGCAAGGAAGTTTTTTCCCAACTTCTATGCCAGACAGCCATAGCTTTGTGGTCGTGTGCCTTTTTAGGCAAGGGCTTTGTGTTTTTATCGGAACCCTTGCTGGTTCAGGACAATTTCCGAGGCCGATATGGCGCCCGTAGTGTTTCCAAGACCACACCGAGTGGAGCTTTTCGCCCACTCCTTTTCCGCCAAGCATGTCATACGCTTCAGTTCTACCAGAGGTCGATCGGTTCACATGCAGGATGAAATACAGACTGCATTTGACACTTTGTGCCTAGAACAGAGGCGTGGAAGATCGACACTTTCAGTTGCAGGGGACAACTCGAGAGTGTACGGGATTCCACTTTCTGCCTCCTCTCGAGTTCTTTGGAGAAATATGCCTCGATCAGGCGTTATCTATGGCCATAGCTTTTGCCATCTCAACCGTGCTTTCTGTTCCTACAGGAACTGCGGTATGATATCTACTGTGTTTTTTTTTCCAGTGGAACAAGACGGTGTTCCTCTTCCGGGTCAGAGGAAGTTCCTCCTCGTTAGAGGTTACTCAGACCAACAGCCTGGATAGTATCAGACAAGCTCTGATCACTGCGGGTTTGTCGTCTGAGGCGCGCCGGCGGCACATGTAGTGTGTGCTGCGCCGCAAGACTGTGTACACAGAAACAGTATCAGGCAGCCTGGACTGCGAGACTAGGGCATTGGATCCGTCTAAGGCGACGGCCATGGAGGTCACTGATTACCTCTTGTGCCTTAATCAGGGGGGTCTTTTTATAAGACCATAAATGTTCATGGCTCGGCGATTTTTCTCAACTCGTCTGATCACAGACGGAGTCCAAACAGAGCAACAATGGTCTGACTGGAGAGCCTTTAACTTTAAGCGTGTGTATTTAGCATACACGCGTGACCCTCCAAGACTGAGGTACTTAGTCTTGGGACGTGGGTACGATTATTTCTGAGATTCCTTCAGACTTGGGAGCCATTAGGTCCCTGGATTTGAAACAGCTCTCGCTTAAGCCAATCTTGATGGCTTTGTAATCTGCTGATAGATGTTGGACTTTGGCGTCCTTGTATCTCATGCTGTACGAGAGTTTTCTGATTCCAGAGTTGGTCTGTTCTTATGGAACTAACAAATCTGATAGGCTGACACCAGTCTATTCAATGCTCATCCTCACCACAGCACCGCTGCTTTTGCATCGGTGCTCAGAGGTTTTTCCTTGAAGGATTTGTGGAAGCCTACAGACTGTGTGTCAGCCAGAGCTTTCTAAGTTGTTGTCGGCCAGAGGCCGAGTCCGGTTTAGGGCAGAGCACACTCATCTCAGTTATAACTTATAAGTGGCAAGACTGTACCCTTCGGGCACTACAGTCGGTTAGCTCTGCCTTTGTATCGGCACTTACAGCTGTAAAATTGGGGGATGAGACAGAAGCATCCTTCGATAGCAGCTGGATGACACTTGAGGGAGGTGTGAAACTTAGATTTCTAGTCTCCTGCTCCTATGGGGGCTTGGTGAGCTCAACAATGTTTTACCTTCTTGGTGAGTCTCAGTCTACCTCCATCTCGCGGCTTTAAAGTCGCCATTGTATTTCGGAGGGTAGCGACGTATAATTGAAAGTTATCATACCTACCTGGTCAGACAACTACATTTATACTAGCTACCCGGAGAAATACAATGTCCCACCCTCTTTAGCCCGACCCTGACTCGAGTGAGGTAGTTCGACTCGGGTAGTTTCGGGAAAAGAGGATGATGGGAAGGTCAGTGCCCGGATGTTGTGTTTGCTTTTTACTGTGAAGAACTGCCACCTTGCGATTTCTAGGGAAACGCCATTGTATTTCTCCGGGTAGCTAGTATAACTGTAGTTATCTGACCAGGTAAGTATGATAACTTTCAATTCAGGAGCAAGAAGGAACAGGCCAGAGGTCATCATCTGAGGTCAGGCTAACATTCTCACCCACCAAGGTAGTTCCCCCCCCCCCCAAAAAAAACATTCCCTCATTGTAAAACAACTGAAAATAAAAGCCCCTCTGGCTTCTTTCAAACTTAGATCCCTCTTTCTGTCAAACTACAACCAGTCCATTCCTCTAATCCTTGATTTATTTCATAATCTAGTCAAACCAATTCTGCTTTGTTGTGGCGAGATACTGGTATCAACATTCCAAGCACGGGATCTCATCATCAATGGGGTAACGGAATGTCCATATGAAGCATAACAGAAAAAGTATCTAACAACCAAGTAACGTCAGCGGAGATGAAGCTTTTTTTTTAAAGTAGCTTATTTTGTTATTGTTCACGACAAAAGACACGATCTTTTTCTCAACGTGCCCCCCCGCAAAGAAAGCAGGTGATGCGTAATGTTTTCAGTGGAAGGCTCTGAAAATGAAAGCGCAATGGCAGAAACCACAACATCCAGTTTGACAGTCACACTGACCACACGAACCGAGAATACATGTATGTACGTCACGATTCTTCTAATAGTTACCTCCATGAAAAAATGGAGGTATAGTTTTTGGTGTGTCTGTGTGTGTGTGTGTGTGTGTGTGTGTCTGTGTCTGTGTGCCCGTGTCTGTGTGTCCGCATATTTGTGGACATCATAACTTGAGAACCTCTTGATGGACTACGATGATATTTGGTATGTGGGTAGGCGTTGAGAAGACGAAGGTCAAGATCAATTTTGGGCCCCCTGGTGTGTGACCTTGGTACTGCAGCGCAACTTCCGGTTTTGCTATCTCGGTGTTCTGAACATGCTATGGTCAAGATTTTTAAGCATTAGATAGCTCTTGTGCTCAGAAAAAATGACATAAGTTTGGGCCCCCTAGCGTCTAGTTTTGGGATAGCAGGGGCATTTTTGTCAAAAACTTCTGACGAGGATAACTCAAGAAGGGAACAACGCATTTTCATGATGTTTGGTATGTAGGTACTTTAGACAATGTTGTACAAGATAAAATACTAATTATGCAAAATAGGAGTACATTTGCATAGTTAATGAGCATATTCTATCATAGCCGTTTTTTCAATGTATCTCTTGTCCCGTACGTGATATGGTCGTGGCATTTGGGTGGTAGATAGCTTTTAGCGTCATGACAAAGTGGGGCAAGTTTTAGTCCCCTAGCATTCAATTGTGGAACTGCAGGGGCGTTTTTGTCAAGACACTCCAAAGAGGATAACTGCAGAAAGGAACGGCGGATTGCCTGCATTTTAGGTATGCAGGTAGCTTAGGCAAAGATGTTCATAATGATATGCATTTTATGCAAATAAGGACTTAATTTGCATGATTACTGAGTAAATTGTATAATTCCATTGTTTGTAATAACTGAACTTCGATAAATGTAACACTTGTTAATTATAATCGGTGGAACATATGCAGATATCAAATATGCAAATGAGGAACTTATTTGCATAATTTATGCAAAAATTGCAAAACAACTTAATGATTTGAATTGGGAATTTTACTTGTGACATGTGTACTGAACGTTATTCAATGATGAACAACACTATGCATAAATCATGTTAATGTTAAGTCATTTGCATGAAATTAACAAAAGCTCTAAATATTCCTGGAGGTATGAGGTCGCCGAACTCTAGTTGGTTCTGTTATGGCTGGACAGCTCGTTCTCATGCTCTTCTTTACTAGTTTGCACTACTACCAAATGGGAATGAGAACATACATATTTCAGTCAGTTTCGAGTACAATTGGTAACGTGTTTCATACGTATTTCAGTACATACATATTTCAGTCAGTTTAGAGTACAACGGATAACGTGTTACATACACATTTCACTCTTTTACATGTTTCCTTTAGATTAGCACTGTGTTATAAAACATATCAACAATAGAAATCGCACAAGGTTTGAAAAATATGTATGTTGCCATGTTTAAGAAGTATGGGATTATCGTCTGTTTTATTCAAGACAAAAATTGCGTATTTAGCTAGAGTAATACAAATGTTTCAAGAAGAAAGAAAAAAATCTAACGTAATCTTATCCTGTTCAACATGTACAGCTATTCTATCCGAGTATCCCTTTAACCGGCCACCTTAAATTTACATACGTACCTAGTCTTCATCTTTGTAACACAATTCACATACTGGGCTCTTCTCTATCTATTTAGCAGGAATTTACAGGGCAATATTGCATGTGATATCTAAAAAATTAAATTCTTTAAGCTTATTCGGTGTAATGTCAACAGTTTGTAATGTCCAGGCTTTTCTCCAGTTCAGATTGGGACATACGTTGTTCCAATAATGTTGGGCAGTGGGTAATTTAGGCGTAATTTGAAAAATAATCAGACTATGTCGAAAGACCAAAGGTTGTTCTCAATCTTATTAAAGAAATAAAAAGGTATCAATTGCCACCTACAGATTCAGCTAGGGTCCTGTGGAGTTATAATAATCCTTCGGAACCCTGCAGCTTGTAGGCGTTTACATTTTACATGTATATCTAACATATCTAATCCTCCATCCTCTGTGTGTATTAACCTTAAATTTTTTTTCTGTGTTGTTAGAAGTCATTCAGTGTTCCTCAAGGACTGGGGTCGAAAATGACCTATAAATCCAGTTTCTTTCGTTGGAAATTACAGTTCAACTTTATCCACACTTTCTGTATATTATTCCTTTAATAAGAGCGGTCGCTGGGATGTTACTGTGACGTACTGGCGGGCAGAATGGGTCTTGGTTGTGTGAGTTAATTGTGCTATCGATTGTGCTATCGAACAGCTTGCGGCTTATCGTGTTTTAGTTTTGGGACGAGTAAGCATAATTGATTTATTTTAACCTTGACAAATCTTTTATGAAACCAGGGCATATGTATGAAAATATCAAATCAATATGATTTTTGATAACATTAGGCTCTGGGTGTACAAGGTAATTAGTGCATATAGACATCTCCCAAACATCCATAATGAATATGTTGAGGCCACTGAGAATTCGCTTGGCTTCAAGCACCAACTGATATGCAAACCAGTTACTGTTGTGTAGAAAGTGAACTAATATCTTATGTTCCCGAAGGTTACCAGTTCTCCAGATAACCTTTGTGTCAGGATACTTCTTGTGTAAACGCTCAATGGCATGACGAATTCCGTAAACACGTGATCTAAATGTCTCTAGGGGCAAAGCAGTATAATGTGCCCATATACTAAGAATGACAACTACATTTGGTCCCCCGACAACACGATCGATCATATCAGCGGCATAACTAAGGCTCTTTATATAATTGCTATCATGCGTCCGTGGAAAGTTATGGAATATAAAATCTATTTTTATACTGTCATCAAATTGTTTTAGATACGTGTAGTATTGCCTTGCTGTTGAATCACCTAGTATAAGGAATGTTTTGTTCTGGAGGCATTTGTAGATGGACAATGACGAAAGGGATTGGTGAGAGTGACACCGTAGGGAATTCCAACTGTTGTTGTACCAATACCCTTCAGATGTTGTCTCCGGCAGACGTGGACCACATGGTGGCAGATGTCGTCCTTTAAGCGGATCAGGGTTATCTACAGTAAACAAAAACATGAAAACAATACAATTTTGCACCTTTTTAACAAGTACTTACAATAACCTAACCCGAGCCTTTTTTTAGTTTTTTTTTAAATGTTCATGTTTTCTTGCTACATTACTACTTTTTAATAGCCTGAATGCCAATAAGTTTTTTTCATAATTAAATATGCATAAATTATGCTAATTCAAAGCCACCAGGGACCAAAATTCAAGATGCCGGACGATTGCATCAGGTGATATACTATCCTGTGAAATCCGAAATTACTTGTTTTTGTTTTCAAAACATTGAAATGAGCGTTTCTAGTCAATTTTCTATGTCTTTGGCAATTGTTAGCTGAAAAAATTGTACTTTTAAAAATGTATGTTATTGTTATTTTCAATGGTTTGGCCGACTGCTCCCTCTTTGCAGTAAGGGGCTGAATTGCTAGGAGCTTACAATAGGCGGGGTCTGGTGCAAGGGTCTGGTGCAAGCTGCCATTTGGCGGTACCCATGTGACCTCAATACGACAGCAATTGCCCCAGGTGCGGCCATAGGACGGTATGTTTTGAACCACTCACACCAGGAAGGACCCATATTCTGTGTGGTGGGACCTTAAACGTGCTCGAGGTGGGGCTGTCCTAATATCAGAAATAGACAGCAACACCTGTGAAGCCTATGTTGAAAAAAAGCATAGTTCAATGTTTTTTTAAAATCTATTTTCTACCAATTGTTGAGGACATTTTGGATACTTACGGCTTCTTTCCACAGTAATCCTTAAGTCATTCGGAATTTCCTGGTTGACGCGTGAACTGCAACAAGAATAAACATCGTGAAAATGATAAACACGTGAAAATGATATATGAGAAATATAAAATCATTCTCCTGTTTAGTGAAAAAAAGAAAGTTACAATTACCCCAGGTTGCATTGGTTATTACTGACCGAACATTCAGGGGTACATTGACAGTCTGGCACAAGACGTTACATAAATTATATTGCACATTTGAGTTCGCTATTACCTTAGAATTATTCCATTGCACAAACGTTTCAATTAAAAAAAAACAACTTAAGAAATAGGTAGAGCTAGAAGGTTTCTACAGTAGCATGTCTGCCTCCCAGTGCGACTTATGGCGTGCGTTTCACATGACGTAATTACGACGTCACCATTGCTACACTAATATCCCTAATACCCCTTTATACCCCCTTCACATTAGGCGAAAATCGATCGGACGACGAGTCTTCGAGCTCTAAATTACGAGGAGGCATGACCCTAATGCCGACGAAGAAATGAGTCCCCCCCCCTCTTCCCCCCAGGGTCATGCCTCCTCGTATTTTAGAGCTCGCAGACTCGTCGTCCGATCGATTTTCGCCTAATGTGGGGGGGGGCATAAAGGGTTTTCTGGAGATTGACCATAAAAAGAAGAAACAAAACTTTAGACAAAGATCCTGAAATATTACATATACGCAATGTCTCTGAAAATACTGTTAGCTAGGGTTTCGTTCTCATTATTAAGAGACAGTATTAAGGGACAGAGATAGATAAAAATTAAAGTACGGGATACCTGTTGAAAAGTAAAGCATCTTCATCAGTGATCATCTTCTTAAGAAGTTCCACGCCGACCTCTCTATTATTTTTACATGCCACCATGAAGTCACAGTGAATATCTTTTGGCTTTTGGCATACCCATGTAACATTTTGTTTTCTTTGAGAAAAATCACATATCTTAGTAGGATTCATTTTGCTGTTTGGATCGAAAGTACATCGGGTCCATTCCGAAATGTTAGATTTTTTATCAAGAAATCTACAGTAGGTAATACGTCTGTCCGAAAATAAGTCTCGAGCACTCCTTAGAACCTGCACAGCTTCACTGGAGTGTATCAATTTGACAGAAACCGCTAGATTTCCAGGCCAACTCAGGAGAAACCTTGCAATGTAAGTTCCATTTCCATAATCCGTTATTCTTCCGCCAGTACATGCTTTTATCGGAGACTCTGTGTAAACCTTTGCAACCATGAAATCTTGGCCGTAGGATTTCGGGCGTCCGTTTGCATCTCTTGCGACAATTTTTAATAAAAGTGTATCTGCAACTTGATACACATGGCTGCGATTAAAAACAGATACCGACATGTTGGCAGCAGTGGTGACTCTTGACATACGCATGTCAACTGTAGTTGTCTTTTGTGACTTTTTGGGTGGGGTTTTCACCTCTTTTGTTTGTGCTTTTGATACGGCTCTGTTACGTAGGAAGATGACAGGACTCTTCTTGTTGTCGATCCCTCCCTACAGTAAAAAAGCAATAGAGTTTAGAACAATGCTGAAATGTATTTCTATCTTTCAACATATGTTATACTGAAGTCTTACACGCAAGGTTAATACTATAAGCTTAGCATGTTTATATCATTTTAAGAAAAGAATATGCACACAGACCATATAACCCAAAACTCAATTAAAATGTACTAAAACGTTTACATGAATATGTCTTGCAACAAAAATTGAAGGTATTAAAACAAATTAGTAAATAACGTAAACATTAAAAAGTAAAATATTACCCGTTTCTTAATCAAAATGTTCTTTTAAAACTAGTACTTTCCTAATCAAACAATAAGACTGTTAAGAAACACCATTCGGCAAAACTTACGAATATATTTTGAATTCTCTTCAAATGAAAAAAAAGTTACTTACCATGACGATAAAGGTTATAAGAGCTAGTGCAGGGAGGCACAGTAAAATGGCAAAACGTAGTCCTTTTGACGTCCTCATCGCGTATATGACTAAGCGCTGCCTACACTATACTTTGCTGTAAGCACAAAAAGAAGGCAAATATGAGATACAGAGGTCTTCATTCAAACATTTTCTGTTGTAAAATGTTTGTTGCTGTAGGACGACTCGTTATCAAGCATAATAATGAACATGCAGTTCAAGCTGGAACTCTGTTTTACAGCCGGTCAGGAAACTTATTCTAGTTCCAACTGGCCCAACCTGTTAAAATATGGCTGCCAGAATTATTTGTATTCAAATGACAGCGTTTATACAATTCACTAGACTCGTAGGCTAACTACACGTACGCACCTTTCAGTCACCTGGATTGTTTTTGTTGCTGTCCTTTCAAGGTTCAACTATTTATCTTGAGTAAATTCGTCAGTGGATCTTTAGAATCATTCAGAAGTCATCAGCTACACACGGCTGCACAGTCTGCTATATGGACCTCTGACCTATTTTCAAATGACAGAAACAACCAGTTGGACAAGTTTTTACGGGGTAGTCGTTTCTCTATCATGTCGTCGCTGATGCAAGGCATTCCAAAAAGACGGCAGAAGCTAGTAATACTGCATCTCACTATCTTTCTATCTATTTATCTATCTACTATAGCCATCTATCTATCAATCTATCTATCTCACTATCTTTCTATCTATTTATCTATCTACTATAGTTATCTATATATCTATCTTACTATCAATCTCACTATCTATCTATCTATCTCACTATTTATCTGAAAAAATCTATCTATCTATCTATTATAGCTATCTTTCTATCTATCTGCCTATGTATCTTTCTATTTATGTGTGTGAAACAGAATAACTTGAGAAACATTGGATTGATTTCAATGATATTTAGTAGGAGCTCGAGGTTAGAGGTCATGCGACTGGATTGACCGGAAATCCACGGTGTGTTTCCCATGCGCTGGAGCAAAGCTCAAACTTTGTAACTATAGATTCTACCAACACAGATCTGTGTTCGCATATTTTATTATGTTAAATTTTCAGTTGTATAACTTTTACATCTCATGTATTTGAGTTATCTATGCCTTGTTTGTGTGACTCCAGAAACTGAACACTTATGGACAACGAAATAAAACAAGCAAACAAACAAACAAACAAACAAACAAACAAACAGTAATGTCATGAAACATCACAGGGTGTCTGAAACACCTCCAGTAAGAAAACCGGATTTACAATTCATGCAAACGCCAGTCGAATTTGGAGATCGGTCAAAGTTTTCAACATAACCCGAGCATTGGCTGTATGTTTTCTCTGAAAATCCACCCCATAACAACTAATTTAGACTGGGTTTGGGCGACGTCTATTCAACACTAATGATTGTATTTACCCCATGAGATGGTAGCATCTCTTAGACATGGACAAGTGAGAATCGACTGAACCTGTAAAAAAACCTAATATTTGGATCAGTTGCTTCTGAGTTTTGGAAAATATCTAGGGCATGATCGGGGTAAAGGGACACCCTATAGAAAGATATCAAGGAGATTTTTGTGATGGACCGATCCAAAATCTCATGTAAAGTTGAAAAATTGTCGCCGAGGTCTCGCTGAATTTACGCACAGTTTACAGGGACCAGCGAACGTTGGCCTAGCTGCTAAAAATCGTCCGAAGCCTGCGTAATTGCCAGGACGTTGGTCGTTCTTGACTAAAAAAATGCCCATTTAGAGCTCTTTAACATGTCGACCGAACTACATTTTTTATTTGTAAAGAGCAAGCCTGCAAGACGGATTGTTGGGATTTGCGTCGAAAAGCAAAAGCGGACAGGACACTGATCATTCACGGGCCGACCTGGCCTATGTACCGTAGACACAACACAGTTAACACCGTGCGGACAGGTAGAAGACAAAACGGGCAAAAAATCTATAAAATCTGTAAGGTTTGTCTGGTATACAAACGTTCTATCTAAACAAACAAATAAACAGAGAAGAGCTGTACCGTAGAGCTGCTACGGTTTCGGTACTTACTGAGTTTTCTGGTAGGACGTTCACGGTGAGACTGTCGTCTGGAGTCTTTTTACTTTAACTCTTCTTCCCGGGTCTGGCAACAGAAGTGAGAGAACAGGGATCCGGATCTGTCAGTACCCAGGAATTATGCAAATGGTAGTTATTGGAGACGTTACGCCAACTAATTAAAGCAGTTGTCTGCTCATGTTGTCTTTACTTCGTTACGCGAGGCGGGCTGGGATTTGTCTGGATTGGGAGTCAGTAGGTAATCAACAAGTCCAATTAAATAGTAAAAGTTTGCTTGTTCTACGTGAAGTAGGAAAGGTGTCTGACCACACCCTAATGCACTAATGTTTTTCCCCTAAGAAAGGCACTTTGTACCTCATCATCCGCCACAAACTGACATGGCACAACCCCCGGGCCCCTCCTCATGCAGCATGGGGGCAATGCTACCTAGTTTGTAACAAAAAGGAACCTTAGATATTTAACTTTCTTTCGTCACGTGGAATTCCTCGTCATGCCTAATTACAGGCCGATCCTTATAAAATACACAAAGTATATAATATGCCCTTGAATCTTATTTTGACATTTTGTGTATTTGATGTCTGTTATATCATTTTCTTCGCTCCCGAAAGCCACCGGCCCCTTTTTTTAAAATGTGACCTTAGCCTTTGTTAATGGACCAGGTCACCAAAAATGGCAATTTGGTGCCAAACAGAGGGGCAAAGGGTGACCTCCTTTTTTTGAAAATGTTGATTCCTTTAATTCATTATTTTACATGACAACCATGTCAGATGACCAGCGTTATAACGATTATCACGTGATTATGTGACGGCACTCAAATATATAGAAGTACCAAAAATCGATATTACAAGTTCAAATTATCAAATGTGGTTTTGGATAATCGCCAACCATATTTCATTGATTTTTCGATACACTTAGGTCATACAATACCTGTTGAATATATTTGGGAAAATTTTGAAATAAAAGTAGGCAAAATTGTGTGTCATGGCAACGGCGAAAAAATAACAGTTTTTTCACAGGAAAGTTGCTTAACAAGTCACTGTTGTGTGACTTAGACATTATACTCTAACGTTGTGGTACTTGTCTGTGAAAGAGACGGAAAACTTGGTTGCTTTTATTTGTTGCTATCTTTTTATTTCGAAAAAAAAAAAGAATAAAAAGGTTGCAAAGAAAACAAACCCCAATCTCTCCCTAATTCTAACTCAACCCGAGTCGTCGGAGGCCTGGTCCTGGACGTCCTGATACAATTTCGAGAAGCTGACTTAGATGACATTTACCATGGCATATATGACTTCCTACTTATTGTTTAATTGCTATAATTGTTGCGTTAGCGGCCAGTTTCTCTCTCCACATGATTGAAGATTTCGTCATGATACCATTTCCGAGAAGTCCACCTCCTGCATGACCCCGACTAAACGTTGTTCGCTGCCCAAATTGGGCATGTCATGAATAGAAACGTGTTCCAAGAAAAGGCCTGAATACAGCAGAAGTTGCGAAACAGGTTACATACGATAATCTGAAGTGTCGCAGACAACTACACAATGACCAAAAGGGGCAAGAGCATGTATGTACATGTATGTCAGGGTGTCTATAAATGCAGCGCCTTCTTTTTTCACATTTCCCTAACATTTAAATTTGTCCCTTTCAAATATATTTTCACTGTAATACTAGCGCATTTCTATAGGATTCTATCATTGAATTCACATAAAATGACGTTTTACACCCTCGGTAGTTTTATACACCGCATTGCCATTATACGGGTATCTGCAGATACAAGTGCGGTACTAGTTATTAGGAGCATTTTGGAAGCTACAGTGACATTTATGAAATACATTAGGCCACACCATCTTAATTTTATGGATGACATCCTCTGGAGACCACAAAACTAATGCGCTCGGGCGCAAAAATAAAAATCCAGCAAATAAAAAAATGCTGCTAAACCACAGGACTACAAAGCTGCTATTGCGTATTTAACCACAGAACACAGTTTATCGAAAAAAACAACAAATCTTTATTTGCATCTGCTCATGCTTCTCGACAAAAACTAAGAGGTTGTAATAACAGTACTCTGCGAAGTTGCATGAACAGAAAACGAAGCCGCTATTTTTTTGGGATCACAATGACATTTGGTAGATGACATGGTTGTGGTTTTCTGACCTCTAGGTTTGATATTCGCAATTCGGTCCCTTGCGGCACAGCACGTTGACGCTTTTGCTTGCATGAACTATTTTGACACTATAACAACAAATCAAACCGCACGATTGAGATGGATACTAAAAAACCCAATACACTTCCATCATTTATAAAAATAAAATGAACAATACATCTACACCCCCAATTCATTTCATGCAGGTCTGAGGTCAACGAACTCTTGTTATTATCCGTTTCTCTTATATTCGCTACACCATGTATTGTCTCTTAAGCATTCATCCCATTTACCTAGTCGCCTAGTTACGTTAAATGTTGCATTAACACATACTGTTTAGCCGTCATTTTGTTTGAGAAGCATAATGCTGAGGACATGCAACGCCATTTAGATTGACGTATGCACGATACATTCACTGTACAGATGACAACCTGCTTATTCCCTTCGTGAAACGAAGGGTTTGTTTTGAGTGCTGTTTTTTTGTGAGAGGGACGTTTGTCAGCCTGATAACTGGGGAAGGCATGGATGGATTGTTTTGATATTTGGTATGTGGGTAGGGTTAGACATGACGAAGGAATGGTAGGAATTGCGTTACGGCAGGGCGCTCTAGCGGAGTGTTATTGTACTGCAGCAGAACTTCCGGTTTTGATTTTTTTTTTTCGGGACATGTTTGGGTGATGATTTTTAAGTGGTAAGTAGCTGTATAAATGAATAGTAAGGTGTGTAAGTTTGGGCCACTTAGGGGTTTTGCTGGGGCGGTGAAAGTCATTCTTGTGTTAGGTTTTGAGAAGGAATAATGCAAGCAGGGGTCGATGGATCGGAATGACTGTAGGTATGCAGATAGCTTACGTAGTGATGTACATAATTGTATGATTGTTATGCAAATTAGGAGGTAATTAGCAGAATGCAATAGGTATGTTTGGAAACCGTTGTATGGTGCGTGTCTGTGTACAGAAAAGCTCGCGAACGGCTGGACAGATTGCTCTGATATTTGGTATGTGGGTAGTTCTTGAGAAGGAGAAGAAACGTACGAGGCGTTTTTTTCGTTTAGTGGCTTTTGACGGTTTTGCAGGGGATGTTTGTACTTGGAAAATAGTGTATGTGGTGTGGGTATTACGCAATCATGCTATATTTAGGTGGCATTACGTCATGCCGATACCAGCATGGGCTGCAGTCTTACCCCGTCTCCACAGGAAGTGACCCCAAAGGTCAACAACAAAATGGTACTACAGGGACAGTACATTATACATGGTGGGGTGTACATGTTTCCCATAAGATTTGATAATCTGTACACCAAGAATAATTGCAATGATGATATTGTATACAGGGGCATATATTATAAGTTTTAAAAGGGTTGTACAATCATGTAACAGTTACTACCGGTACAATACATTGTTGAAAAAAGCAGGGTTTGTTTTTCACAGTAACTTGTAGTCATTGATGAGATTGTTTATAGGGATTGTACATTAGACATATGGAATACACAATGTAGTGGACTGCGTTGTGAAACAAAGAATGTTACATCATCATTGTTGCAAGCAACAAGTCGAAAATAATTATCTGTATTGCAGGAGTTGTATATTATACTTAAAGGGTTGTACAAGAAAACTATATTACTTTGTGGAAACGTCCATGCAATGTATTAAGTCGTCAATATTGACATGTTTTATCTTGATAGTCCATTATACACATTGGAAGTATATAACGTACTACATTGCGGAGCTAGGTAGCAATTTTCATATTTAGTATCTATGAATATCTATCAATATCTCTTTTTTTCAGTTACAAATGTAATACATGTACGTTTGACTGTCCTGTTATGAAATGCTGCGAATTAATCATTGTGCAAACTAGCCCATGGTTTGCATTTATAGAACTTGATTATAGAAGGCATTCCCCAAGTTATCTAGAGGTCAAAAATCATGACGATCCGTCAACCCTTCCCGTGTTATTACCCTCCAAAGGGATGATGCAATTGCGCACGCGCGCAAGACTTGGTGTAAATTCCGGGAATTTTTACCAAGGCCACAGCAAGTAAATTTTATGGATGACATCCTCTGCAGACTTAAAAATAGTGCGATAGGGCGAAAAAAACAAGATAGAAAATAACAAGATGGCTACATTTTCAAAAATAGGCACCATAAAGTTGTGACGACTGTTGTAAAAAGAATTAAAGGGACAAAACATGGCATCAGAGCCAACAAGGCATTCATTCCCGTTTTTAAGACATGTGCTGGTGTGGTAAAAGTGACACTAGTGTGGTAGACTGGCATCATCATCAAAGTTGGTAAGCACACTAATAGCTTCTATATATCCAATAAGTTCCACAACTACAGTCCTGGGCGGTGTACCGAAAGTGCGAAAAGGAACGAAAAGGAGCGAAAAGGAACGAAAAGGAACGAAAAGGAACGAAAAGGAACGAAAAGGAGCGAAAAGGAACGAAAAGGAACGAAAAGGAAAGTACCGAAAGTGCGAAAAGGAACGAAAAGGAACGAAAAGGAAAGTACCGAAAGTGCGAAAAGGAACGAAAAGGAACGAAAAGATTGGATAGGAACGAAAAGGAACGAAAAGGAAAGTACCGAAAGTGCGAAAAGGAACGAAAAGGAACGAAGTATGAAGCAAAGTTAAATAAAATCGATGGGAATATAAGGTAACGGTACAGTGATCGGCAAATGCATTTGAAACGGTCTTTATTTTTGCATTGTGTGGCTTGTTCCACGAAATTCCTCGAGCTCCAATGGTTCAACGGCGAACCGGCGGGAAAGTGCACGCGTGGAAATAGCTAAATACAAATCAAAGGCGATGGGCGGAGTCACGAATCAGTGCGTCCCGGGTTCCCACGCGGGCTGCCACAGATCAAATTCGGGGGGGGGGGGGGGGGGGGTTAGGTTGAGTATTGCGTCTGAAAAAACGTTTGACGGGCTGACATTCTGGTGTAGATTATTTTTCTACGGTCCCAAAAATGACACAAAGTCGTTTTCTAGTGCTCCCGGCCTAAATTATAAGTGGCCCAGGGCAATCGGGACACCGCGTTGATTTCAATTCGAGGCCTGGTTCCAAAGACTTTTTCTGCCGAACCCGCACGGGAGACGTGAGTTGCCCGCCAGATCTCTCCTTAGTTTCCTATCATCCTTTGCACAAATTCCTCACGTTGGCCCTTTCTTCCCGCCAAAATGATTAATACTCATGATACAACGTGATGAAAACTCCTTGGTACAATGTATACATGTCTACCCTTTCACAGCTTTTCTTTTGTCGTAAACGAGCAAGAAGATATGTCTCCAGTTTCCAGAAAACCATGTTGTGGGCCTTGTTGAAGGGAGCTGTCATGCTCGTGGGGCAGCAGTCTATTATTTAGCATATCATTCCAGACCGGATTTCTATTAGACGTAAACAATCGCAGGTCATTTGCATGCGTCGCTCCCATCTTGGGAGAGCAGAAGCCACCCAAATACAACAACAACGCTACAATCTTGCCTCATTCTGAAAATGTATATAAATCGATATTTATCCATCACCCACCAGTAACTGAATCTTAATCCTTACTTTCTTATCTCAGTTCTGTTTCCTTGTATTTCGCTGATCTTCAGAGAATAATTTAGCCACACAAACACAACAGCCTAAAACAGCGTCGTAAAAATTTGATATTGCCAAATTCTGAGTAAAATAAAACACGTTTCATAGGCTTCTAACGCCCGCAGTACCGGTCCCTTATATTCTCATTGATTTTATTTTAGTTTGCTTCATACTTCGTTCCTTTTCGTTCCTTTTCGCACTTTCGGTAGCGAAAGTGCGAAAAGGAACGAAAAGGAACGAAAAGGAAAGTACCGAAAGTGCGAAAAGGAACGAAAAGGTACGTTTGTTTCTTTTCGTTCCTTTTCGTTCCTTTTCGTTCCTTTTCGCACTTTCGGTACTTTCCTTTTCGTTCCTTTTCGTTCCTTTTCGTTCCTTTTCGTTCCTTTTCGTTCCTTTTCGTTCCTTTTCGTTCCTTTTCGTTCCTTTTCGTTCCTTTTCGTTCCTTTTCGCACTTTCGGTAGACCCTGGTATGTGGGTAGGATTAGACATGACGAAGGAATGGTAGGAATTGCGTTACGGCAGGGCGCTCTAGCGGAGTGTTATTGTACTGCAGCAGAACTTCCGGTTTTGATATTTTTTTTCGGGACTTGTTTGGGTGGTGATTTTTAAGTGTTAAGTAGCTGTGTAAATGAATAGTAAGGTGTGTAAGTTTTGGCCACTTAGGGGTTTTGCTGGGGCGGTGAAAGTCATTCTTGTGTTAGGTTTTGAGAAGGAATTATGGAAGCAGGGGTCGATGGATCGGAATGACTGTAGGTATGCAGATAGCTTACGTAGTGATGTACATAATTGTATGATTGTTATGCAAATTAGGAGGTAATTAGCAGAATGCAGTAGGTATGTTTGGAAACCATTGTATGGTGCGTGTCTGTGAACAGAAAATCTCGCGAACGCCCAGACAGATTGATCTGATACTTGGTATGTGGGTAGTTCTTGAGAAGGAGAAGAAACGTACGTGGCGTTTTTTCGTTTAGTGGCTTTTGACGGTTTTGCCGGGGATGTTTGTATTTGGAAAATAGGTCCGGCAGTGAACCAGTGTGGCTATATTTGGGTGTAATGGTGTAACGGTTCTATATTTAGGTGATTACGTCATGCCAGCGTGGGCTGCAGTTGTGCATGGACCTACCCGACCCCACAGGAAGTGACCCCCAAGGCCATAGTTGCGACAGACGTTTGTATCGAAGACTACAAGAAAATGGTTTATAGGGATAGTACATTATACATGATGGGGTGTACATGTATCCCATAAGATTTCATAATCTGTAGACCAAGAATAAGGGTAATGATGATATTGTATACAGGGGCGTATATCATACGTTTTAAAAGGGTCTATACACGTAACAGTTACTACCGGTACAATACATTGCTGGACAAAGTTACGTAAAGTTTATGCACGAAGTGGAGCAGGGTTAAGTGTTTTTCACAGTAACTTGTAGTCATTGATATGATTGTTTATAGGGACTGTGCATTAGACATATGGGATACACAATGTAGTGGACTGCATTGTGAAACAAAGAATGTTACATCATCATTGTTGCAAGCAACAAGTCGGCAATAATGATCTCTACCGCAGGAGTCGTATATTATACGTAAAGGGGGTTGTACAAAAAACTATTATTACTTTGTGGAAAGGTCCATGCAATGTATCAAGTCGTCAATATTTGTTTTATCTCGATAGTCCATTATACACATTGGAAGTATATAACGTACTAAATTGCGGAGCTAGGCAGCAATGTGCATATTTAATATCTATAAATATCTTTTTTTCAGTTACAAATGTAATACATGTACGTTTGACTGTCCTGTTATGAAATGCTGCGGATTAATTAATTGTGCAAACTAGCCCCTGGTTTGCATTGATAGAACTTGATTATAGAAGGCATCCCCCAAGTTATCTAGAGATCAAAAATCATGACGATCCGTCAACCCTTCCCGTGTTATTACCCTCCAAAGGGATGATGCAATTGCGCACGCGCGTAAGACTTGGTGTAAATTCCGGGAATTTTTACAAAGGCCACAGCAAGTAAATTTTATGGATGACATCCTCTGCAGACTGCAAAAATAGTGCAATAGGGTGAAAAAAAACAAGATAGGTGAAAAAAAAACAAGACAGCTACATTTTCAAAAATAGGCACCATAAAGTTCTGATGACTGCTGTAAAAGAATTAAAGGGTCAAAACATGGCATCAGAGCCAACAAGGCATTCATTCCTGTTTTTAAGACATGCACTGGTATGGTAAAAGTGACACTAGTGTCGTAGACTGGCATCATCAACAAATTTGGTAAGCACACTCATAGCTTCCATATATCCAATAAATTTTATTTCTACAACTACAGTCCTGGGTACCTCGCAAGTGTCACTTGTACAAGTACAATCATTAGGCTACAACACAACATATTTGCTAATTATGGTACTTTATCGTCATGTTGACGGTCCCTGCAGAAGAAAAAATTCTTGTTTTTTTTCTGAAATCAGGCGAAATTCAATGCACTCCAATGTCATCCATAAAATTTACTTGCTGTGGCCCAATCGGACATACTAGTACACTACTCAGTTAGGCTAGTATTTCTCTCTTTGTTAGTTACATGTGTCTTATGTTTGAGTATCTGCTAATATGAAATGAAGTAGGCTTATAAACTGTCCTCATTACCTATGCAAATTAGCCCCTAATTTGTATGATAAAATTTTATTATTTAAGGCATCTCCAGAGCTATCTCACTCATTCACTCGCTCACAGTCCATGACAAAAACTATCTGCATTCCAAATACCATGACAATCTGTGAACCAAATTATTCCACTCCAAAGCAACTATATAGGCTCGGAAAAAATCCTGTAGAATTCCGGACAATTTTGCCAATCGGACGTATCATATACTGTTAGGCTAGCCCCTGAGATGTCTATAAAAAAACACCCTCAAACCACCACACCCTCACCCATTTCACGAAGGTTGAGTTCTGCGAACGCTTGTTACATGCTTGAAAAAAGCATGTACTGTTTCTGGTAGGGATCTTTGTGATTCCGGACCTATAGCTTTAGAACCTCTGGATGGATTGCGATCACGTTTGCTATTGGGATAGATATTGTGAGCCATTGTGCTATAGCGCACATTAGAACTTTGCTGCAGTTTTGTGGTTCGTTTTCAAAAGATATATTTACACCCCTTTTTTTGGCAGGAGTAAAGTGGTCCTATGGTTGACCTGGAAAATGAGGTCAGTTTGTTTAGGCTGGATGCAGCACACCCGCACCAGCTGAGTGCAATTAGTGTTTAGTTTCAGTGTCCTGCAGTCATTATGGTACCTTCTACACCTCCTAGCATCTCCTTCAAAAGTGATACATTCATCAGGTTGTATGCAATGTACATCTGCAAAAGTGAATGTTACCTCCATAAATAAATGGAGGTCCTGTTTTTGGTTTTTCATTGATGTTTTGGGGTATACATTTTCATCAGTTTGTTGCAGGTTTGTGGTTGTTTGAAAAATATATTAGAGCAACTGTGACCATCCCTGTCACCTCTGTATGGAATGAACCATTATATACACATAGGGATATGTGCCAGGTGCAGTTGTAACAACAGGAAATAAAAATGAAATGGTTAGGTCACTAAGAAGGCGTAGTTTTGGATCTCACCGTTTACCATAGGTACATTATATAAGAACAATAATGGAATAATTTTGCCAAACGTCAAATCATATCACCCCACAACACACCATATGCATCATCACAAAACAAAATATTTCAAGCAGGTTTGACTTTTCAGACTCTTGTTGGTTACTGTAATCGGTGCTTAGCTATAAACGCGAATAACTCGCCAACAACAAGAGCTATTAAAAAACGGATTGCAGTGTTCAACTCCCCACAAAGAGACCTTTCCAATGATACCATAGTTTGCCTATTTCGGACACTTTTGAAAAATCCACATTTTTGGTCGCGGTTAGGGGGACTTAGCTATTAACGCGAATAACTCGCCAACAACAAGAGCTATCAAAAAACGGATTGCAGTGTTCAACTCCCCACAAAGAGACCTTTCCAATGATGCCATAGTTTGCCTATTTCGGACACTTTTGAAAAATCCACATTTTTGCTTACTGTAATCGGTGCTTAGCTATAAACGCGAATAACTCGCCAACAACAAGAGCTATTAAAAAACGGATTGCAGTGTTCAACTCCCCACAAAGAGACCTTTCCAATGATACCATAGTTTGCCTATTTCGGACACTTTTGAAAATTCCAGATTTTTTGGCGCGGTTAGGGGGACTTAGCTATAACCGCGAATAACTCGCCAACAACAAGAGCTATTAAAAACGGATTGCAGTGTTCAACTCCCCACAAAGAGACCTTTCCAATGATACCATAGTTTGCCTATTTCGGACACTTTTGAAAATTCCAGATTTTTGGTCGCGGTTAGGGGGACTTAGCTATAAACGCGAATAACTCGCCAACAATAAAGATTATTAAAAAAACGCCCCATATTTGATTGCAGTGTTCAACTCCCCACAAAGAGATCTTTCCAAAGATACCATAGTTTGCCTATGTCAGACCCTTTTGAAAAATCCACATTTTTGGTTACTGTAATCGGTGCTTAGCTATAAACGCGAATAACTCGCCAACAACAAGAGCTATTAAAAAAGGGATTGCAGTGTTCAACTCCCTACAAAGAGACCTTTCCAATGATACCATAGTTTGCCTATTTCGGACACTTTTGAAAATTCCAGATTTACGGTCGCGGTTAGGGGGACTTAGCTATAAACGCGAATAACTCGCCAACAACAAAAGCTATTGAAAACGGATTGCAGTGTTCAACTCCCCACAAAGAGACCTTTCCAATGATACCATAGTTTGCCTATTTCGGACACTTTTAATTAATCCACATATTTGGAAACTGTAATCGGTGCTTAGCTATAAACGCGAATAACTCGCAAACAACAAGAGCTATCAAAAAACGAATTGCAGTGTTCAACTCCCCACAAAGAGACCTTTCGAATGATACCATAGTTTGCCTATTTCAGACACTTTTGAAAAATCCACATTTTTGGTCGCGGTTAAGGGGACTTAGCTATAAACGCGAATAATTCGCCAACAACAAGAGCTATTAAAAAACGGATTGCAGTGTTCAACTCCCTACAAAGAGACATTTCCAATGATACCATAGTTTGCCTATTTCGGACACTTTTAATTAATCCACATTTTTGGAAACTGTAATCGGTGCTTAGCTATAAACGCGAATAACTCGCCAACAACGAGAGCTATCAAAAAACGGATTGCAGTGTTCAACTCCCCACAAAGAGACCTTTCCAATGATACCATAGTTTGCCTATTTCGGACTCTTGAAAAATCCACATTTTTGGTTACTGTAATCGGTGCTTAGCTATAAACGCGAATAACTCGCAAACAATAAGAGCTATTAAAAAACGGATTTCAGTGATCAACTCCCGACAAAGAGACCTTTCCAATGATACCATAGTTTGCCTATTTCGGACCCTTTTGAAAAATACACATTTTTGGTCGCAGTTAGGAAGACTTAGCTATAAACGCGAATAACTCGCCAACAATAAGAGCTATTAAAAAACGGATTGCAGTGTTCAACTCCCCACAAAGAGACCTTTCCAATGATACCATAGTTTGCCTATTTCGGACACTTTTGAAAAATCCACATTTTTGGTCGCGGTTAAGGGGACTTAGCTATAAACGCGAATAATTCGCCAACAACAAGAGCTATTAAAAAAACGGATTGCAGTGTTCAACTCCCTACAAAGAGACATTTCCAATGATACCATAGTAGGTTTTCAAGCAGGTTTGACTTTTCAGACTCTTGTTGGTTACTGTAATCGGTGCTTAGCTATAAACGCGAATAACTCGCCAACAAAAAGAGCTATTAAAAAACGGATTGCAAAGAGACCTTTCCAAAGATACCATAGTTTGCCTATGTCGGACACTTTTGAAAAATCCACATTTTTGGTTACTGTAATTGGTGCTTAGCTATAAACGCGAATAACTCGACAACAATAAGAGCTGTTAAAAACCGGATTTCAGTGTTCAACTCCCCACAAAGAGACCTTTCGAATGATACCATAGTTTGCCTATTTCGGACACTTTTGAAAAATCCACATTTTTCCTCGCGGTTAAGGGGACTTAGCTATAAACGCGAATAATTCGCCAACAACAAGAGCTATTAAAAAACGGATTGCAGTGTTCACCTCCCTACAAAGAGACATTTCCAATGATACCATAGTTTGCCTATGTCGGACACTTTTGAAAAATCCACATTTTTGGTTACTGTAATCGGTGCTTAGCTATAACGCGAATAATTCGCCAACAACAAGAGCTATTAAAAAACGGATTGCAGTGTTCAACTCCCCACAAAGAGACCTTTCCAATGATACCATAGTTTGCCTATGTCGGACACTTTTGAAAAATCCACATTTTTGGTTACTGTAATCGGTGCTTAGCTATAAACGCGAATAATTCGCCAACAACAAGAGCTATTAAAAAACGGATTGCAGTGTTCAACTCCCCACAAAGAGACTTTTCCAATGATACCATAGTTTGCCTATGTCGGACACTTTTGAAAAATCCACATTTTTGGTTACTGTAATCGGTGCTTAGCTATAAACGCGAATAACTCGCCAACAACAAGAGCTATTAAGAAACGGATTGCAGTGTTCAACTCCCCACAAAGAGACCTTTCTAATGAACCCATAGTTTGCCTATTTCGGGCACTTTTGAAAATTCCAGATTTTTGGTCGCGGTTAGGGGGACTTAGCTATAAACGCGAATAACTCGCCAACAACAAGAGCTATTAAAAAACGGATTGCAGTGTTCAACTCCCCACAAAGAGAACTTTCCAATGATACCATAGTTTGCCTATGTCGGACACTTTTGAAAAATCCAAATTTTGGTCGCGGTTAGGGGGACTTAGCTATAAACGCGAATAACTCGCCAACAATAAAGATTATTAAAAAACGCCCCAGTGTTTGAATGCAGTGTTCAACTCCCCACAAAGAGACCTTTCTAAAGATACCATAGTTTGCCTATGTCAGACCCTTTTGAAAAATCCACATTTTTGGTTACTGTAATCGGTGCTTAGCTATAAACGCGAATAACTCGCCAACAACAAGAGCTATTAAGAAACGGATTGCAGTGTTCAACTCCCCACAAAGAGACCTTTTTAATGAACCCATAGTTTGCCTATTTCGGGCACTTTTGAAAATTCCAGATTTTTGGTCGCGGTTAGGGGGACTTAGCTATAAACGCGAATAACTCGCCAACAACAAGAGCTATTAAAAAACGGATTGCAGTGTTCAACTCCCCACAAAGAGAACTTTCCAATGATACCATAGTTTGCCTATGTCGGACACTTTTGAAAAATCCAAATTTTTGGTCGCGGTTAGGGGGACTTAGCTATAAACGCGAATAACTCGCCAACAATAAAGATTATTAAAAAACGCCCCAGTGTTTGATTGCAGTGTTCAACTCCCCACAAAGAGACCTTTCTAAAGATACCATAGTTTGCCTATGTCAGACCCTTTTGAAAAATCCACATTTTTGGTTACTGTAATCGGTGCTTAGCTATAAACGCGAATAACTCGCCAACAACAAGAGCTATTAAAAAACGGATTGCAGTGTTCAACTCCCTACAAAGAGACCTTTCCAATGATACCATAGTTTGCCTATATCGGACACTTTTGAAAATTCCAGATTTACGGTCGTGGTTAGGGGGACTTAGCTATAAACGCGAATAACTCGCCAACAACAAGAGCTATTAAAAAACAGATTGCAGTGTTCAACTCCCCACAAAGAGACCTTTCCAATGATACCATAGTTTGCCTATGTCAGACACTTTTGAAAAATCCACATTTTTGGTCGCGGTTAAGGGGACTTAGCTATAAACGCGAATAATTCGCCAACAACAAGAGCTATTAAAAAAACGGATTGCAGTGTTCAACTCCCTACAAAGAGACATTTCCAATGATACCATAGTAGGTTTTCAAGCAGGTTTGACTTTTCAGACTCTTGTTGGTTACTGTAATCGGTGCTTAGCTATAAACGCGAATAACTCGCCAACAAAAAGAGCTATTAAAAAACGGATTGCAAAGAGACCTTTCCAAAGATACCATAGTTTGCCTATGTCGGACACTTTTGAAAAATCCACATTTTTGGTTACTGTAATTGGTGCTTAGCTATAAACGCGAATAACTCGACAACAATAAGAGCTGTTAAAAACCGGATTTCAGTGTTCAACTCCCCACAAAGAGACCTTTCCAATGATACCATAGTTTGCCTATTTCGGACACTTTTGAAAAATCCACATTTTTCCTCGCGGTTAAGGGGACTTAGCTATAAACGCGAATAATTCGCCAACAACAAGAGCTATTAAAAAACGGATTGCAGTGTTCACCTCCCTACAAAGAGACATTTCCAATGATACCATAGTTTGCCTATGTCGGACACTTTTGAAAAATCCACATTTTTGGTTACTGTAATCGGTGCTTAGCTATAAACGCGAATAATTCGCCAACAACAAGAGCTATTAAAAAACGGATTGCAGTGTTCAACTCCCCACAAAGAGACCTTTCCAATGATACCATAGTTTGCCTATGTCGGACACTTTTGAAAAATCCACATTTTTGGTTACTGTAATCGGTGCTTAGCTATAAACGCGAATAACTCGCCAACAACAAGCAGCTATTAAAAAACGGATTGCAGTGTTCAACTCCCCACAAAGAGACCTTTCCAATGATACCATAGTTTGCCTATTTCGGACACTTTTGAAAATTCCAGATTTACGGTCGCGGTTAGGGGGACTTAGCTATAAACGCGAATAACTCGCCAACAACAAGAGCTATTAAAAAACGGATTGCAGTGTTCAACTCCCCACAAAGAGACCTTTCCAATGATACCATAGTTTGCCTATTTCAGACACTTTTGAAAAATCCACATTTTTGGTCGCGGTTAAGGGGACTTAGCTATAAACGCGAATAATTCGCCAACAACAAGAGCTATTAAAAAACGGATTGCAGTGTTCACCTCCCTACAAAGAGACATTTCCAATGATACCATAGTTTGCCTATGTCGGACACTTTTGAAAAATCCACATTTTTGGTTACTGTAATCGGTGCTTAGCTATAAACGCGAATAATTCGCCAACAACAAGAGCTATTAAAAAACGGATTGCAGTGTTCAACTCCCTACAAAGAGACATTTCCAATGATACCATAGTTTGCCTATTTCGGACACTTTTAATTAATCCACATTTTTGGAAACTGTAATCGGTGCTTAGCTATAAACGCGAATAACTCGCCAACAACAAGAGCTATCAAAAAACGGATTGCAGTGTTCAACTCCCCACAAAGAGACCTTTCCAATGATACCATAGTTTGCCTATTTCGGACTCTTGAAAAATCCACATTTTTGGTTACTGTAATCGGTGCTTAGCTATAAACGCGAATAACTCGCCAACAACAAGAGCTATTAAAAAACGGATTGCAAAGAGACCTTTCCAAAGATACCATAGTTTGCCTATGTCGGACACTTTTGAAAAATCCACATTTTTGGTTACTGTAATTGGTGCTTAGCTATAAACGCGAATAACTCGACAACAATAAGAGCTGTTAAAAACCGGATTTCAGTGTTCAACTCCCCACAAAGAGACCTTTCCAATGATACAATAGTTTGCCTATTTCGGACACTTTTGAAAAATCCACATTTTTCCTCGCGGTTAAGGGGACTTAGCTATAAACGCGAATAATTCGCCAACAACAAGAGCTATTAAAAAACGGATTGCAGTGTTCACCTCCCTACAAAGAGACATTTCCAATGATACCATAGTTTGCCTATGTCGGACACTTTTGAAAAATCCACATTTTTGGTTACTGTAATCGGTGCTTAGCTATAAACGCGAATAATTCGCCAACAACAAGAGCTATTAAAAAACGGATTGCAGTGTTCAACTCCCTACAAAGAGACATTTCCAATGATACCATAGTTTGCCTATTTCGGACACTTTTAATTAATCCACATTTTTGGAAACTGTAATCGGTGCTTAGCTATAAACGCGAATAACTCGCCAACAACAAGAGCTATCAAAAAACGGATTGCAGTGTTCAACTCCCCACAAAGAGACCTTTCCAATGATACCATAGTTTGCCTATTTCGGACTCTTGAAAAATCCACATTTTTGGTACTGTAATCGGTGCTTAGCTATAAACGCGAATAACTCGCAAACAATAAGAGCTATTAAAAAACGGATTGCAGTGTTCAACTCCCCACAAAGAGACCTTTCTAAAGATACCATAGTTTGCCTATGTCAGACCCTTTTGAAAAATCCACATTTTTGGTTACTGTAATCGGTGCTTAGCTATAAACGCGAATAACTCGCCAACAACAAGAGCTATTAAAAAACGGATTGCAGTGTTCAACTCCCTACAAAGAGACCTTTCCAATGATACCGAAGTTTGCCTATTTCGGACACTTTTGAAAATTCCAGATTTACGGTCGTGGTTAGGGGGACTTAGCTATAAACGCGAATAACTCGCCAACAACAAGAGCTATTAAAAAACAGATTGCAGTGTTCAACTCCCCACAAAGAGACCTTTCCAATGATACCATAGTTTGCCTATGTCAGACACTTTTGAAAAATCCACATTTTTGGTCGCGGTTAAGGGGACTTAGCTATAAACGCGAATAATTCGCCAACAACAAGAGCTATTAAAAAACGGATTGCAGTGTTCAACTCCCTACAAAGAGACATTTCCAATGATACCATAGTAGGTTTTCAAGCAGGTTTGACTTTTCAGACTCTTGTTCGTTACTGTAATCGGTGCTTAGCTATAAACGCGAATAACTCGCCAACAAAAAGAGCTATTAAAAAACGGATTGCAAAGAGACCTTTCCAAAGATACCATAGTTTGCCTATGTCGGACACTTTTGAAAAATCCACATTTTTGGTTACTGTAATTGGTGCTTAGCTATAAACGCGAATAACTCGACAACAATAAGAGCTGTTAAAAACCGGATTTCAGTGTTCAACTCCCCACAAAGAGACCTTTCCAATGATACCATAGTTTGCCTATTTCGGACACTTTTGAAAAATCCACATTTTTCCTCGCGGTTAAGGGGACTTAGCTATAAACGCGAATAATTCGCCAACAACAAGAGCTATTAAAAAACGGATTGCAGTGTTCACCTCCCTACAAAGAGACATTTCCAATGATACCATAGTTTGCCTATGTCGGACACTTTTGAAAAATCCACATTTTTGGTTACTGTAATCGGTGCTTAGCTATAAACGCGAATAATTCGCCAACAACAAGAGCTATTAAAAAACGGATTGCAGTGTTCAACTCCCCACAAAGAGACCTTTCCAATGATACCATAGTTTGCCTATGTCGGACACTTTTGAAAAATCCACATTTTTGGTTACTGTAATCGGTGCTTAGCTATAAACGCGAATAACTCGCCAACAACAAGCAGCTATTAAAAAACGGATTGCAGTGTTCAACTCCCCACAAAGAGACCTTTCCAATGATACCATAGTTTGCCTATTTCGGACACTTTTGAAAATTCCAGATTTACGGTCGCGGTTAGGGGGACTTAGCTATAAACGCGAATAACTCGCCAACAACAAGAGCTATTAAAAAACGGATTGCAGTGTTCAACTCCCCACAAAGAGACCTTTCCAATGATACCATAGTTTGCCTATTTCGGACACTTTTGAAAAATCCACATTTTTGGTCGCGGTTAAGGGGACTTAGCTATAAACGCGAATAATTCGCCAACAACAAGAGCTATTAAAAAACGGATTGCAGTGTTCACCTCCCTACAAAGAGACATTTCCAATGATACCATAGTTTGCCTATGTCGGACACTTTTGAAAAATCCACATTTTTGGTTACTGTAATCGGTGCTTAGCTATAAACGCGAATAATTCGCCAACAACAAGAGCTATTAAAAAACGGATTGCAGTGTTCAACTCCCTACAAAGAGACATTTCCAATGATACCATAGTTTGCCTATTTCGGACACTTTTAATTAATCCACATTTTTGGAAACTGTAATCGGTGCTTAGCTATAAACGCGAATAACTCGCCAACAACAAGAGCTATCAAAAAACGGATTGCAGTGTTCAACTCCCCACAAAGAGACCTTTCCAATGATACCATAGTTTGCCTATTTCGGACTCTTGAAAAATCCACATTTTTGGTTACTGTAATCGGTGCTTAGCTATAAACGCGAAAAACTCGCCAACAACAAGAGCTATTAAAAAACGGATTGCAAAGAGACCTTTCCAAAGATACCATAGTTTGCCTATGTCGGACACTTTTGAAAAATCCACATTTTTGGTTACTGTAATTGGTGCTTAGCTATAAACGCGAATAACTCGACAACAATAAGAGCTGTTAAAAACCGGATTTCAGTGTTCAACTCCCCACAAAGAGACCTTTCCAATGATACAATAGTTTGCCTATTTCGGACACTTTTGAAAAATCCACATTTTTCCTCGCGGTTAAGGGGACTTAGCTATAAACGCGAATAATTCGCCAACAACAAGAGCTATTAAAAAACGGATTGCAGTGTTCACCTCCCTACAAAGAGACATTTCCAATGATACCATAGTTTGCCTATGTCGGACACTTTTGAAAAATCCACATTTTTGGTTACTGTAATCGGTGCTTAGCTATAAACGCGAATAATTCGCCAACAACAAGAGCTATTAAAAAACGGATTGCAGTGTTCAACTCCCTACAAAGAGACATTTCCAATGATACCATAGTTTGCCTATTTCGGACACTTTTAATTAATCCACATTTTTGGAAACTGTAATCGGTGCTTAGCTATAAACGCGAATAACTCGCCAACAACAAGAGCTATCAAAAAACGGATTGCAGTGTTCAACTCCCCACAAAGAGACCTTTCCAATGATACCATAGTTTGCCTATTTCGGACTCTTGAAAAATCCACATTTTTGGTTACTGTAATCGGTGCTTAGCTATAAACGCGAATAACTCGCAAACAATAAGAGCTATTAAAAAACGGATTGCAGTGATCAACTCCCGACAAAGAGACCTTTCCAATGATACCATAGTTTGCCTATTTCGGACCCTTTTGAAAAATACACATTTTTGGTCGCAGTTAGGAAGACTTAGCTATAAACGCGAATAACTCGCCAACAATAAGAGCTATTAAAAAACGGATTGCAGTGTTCAACACCCCACAAAGAGACCTTTCCAATGATACCATAGTTTGCCTATTTCGGACACTTTTGAAAAATCCACATTTTTGGTCGCGGTTAGGGGGACTTAGCTCTAAACGCGAATAACTCGCCAACAACAAGAGCTATTAAAAACGGATTACAGTGTTCAACTCCCTACAAAGAGACCTTTCCAATGAAACCATAGTTTGCCTATCTCGGACCCTTTTGAAAAATCTACATTTTGGTTACTGTAGGTGCTTAGCTATAAACGCAAATAACTCGCCAACAACAAGAGCTATTAAAAAACGGATTGCAGTGTTCAACTCCCTACAAAGAGACCTTTCCAATGGTACCATAGTTTGCCTATTTCGGACACTTTTGAAAAATCCACATTTTTGGTTACTGTAATCGGTGCTTAGCTATAAACGCGAATAACTCGCCAACAACAAGAGCTATTGAAAACGGATTGCAGTGTTCAACTCCCCAAAAAGAGACCTTTCCAATGAACCCATAGTTTGCCTATTTCGGGCACTTTTGAAAATTCCAGATTTTTGGTCGCGGTTAGGGGGACTTAGCTATAAACGCGAATAATTCGCCAACAACAAGAGCTATTAAAAAACGGATTGCAGTGTTCAACTCCCTACAAAGAGACATTTCCAATGATACCATAGTAGGTTTTCAAGCAGGTTTGACTTTTCAGACTCTTGTTGGTTACTGTAATCGGTGCTTAGCTATAAACGCGAATAACTCGCCAACAAAAAGAGCTATTAAAAAACGGATTGCAAAGAGACCTTTCCAAAGATACCATAGTTTGCCTATGTCGGACACTTTTGAAAAATCCACATTTTTGGTTACTGTAATTGGTGCTTAGCTATAAACGCGAATAACTCGACAACAATAAGAGCTGTTAAAAACCGGATTTCAGTGTTCAACTCCCCACAAAGAGACCTTTCCAATGATACCATAGTTTGCCTATTTCGGACACTTTTGAAAAATCCACATTTTTCCTCGCGGTTAAGGGGACTTAGCTATAAACGCGAATAATTCGCCAACAACAAGAGCTATTAAAAAACGGATTGCAGTGTTCAACTCCCTACAAAGAGACATTTCCAATGATACCATAGTTTGCCTATGTCGGACACTTTTGAAAAATCCACATTTTTGGTTACTGTAATCGGTGCTTAGCTATAAACGCGAATAACTCGCCAACAACAAGAGCTATTAAAAAACGGATTGCAGTGTTCAACTCCCCACAAAGAGACCTTTCCAATGATACCATAGTTTGCCTATGTCGGACACTTTTGAAAAATCCACAGTTTTGGTTACTGTAATCGGTGCTTAGCTATAAACGCGAATAACTCGCCAACAACAAGAGCTATTAAAAAACGGATTGCAGTGTTCAACTCCCCACAAAGAGACCTTTCCAATGAACCCATAGTTTGCCTATGTCGGCGACTTTTGAAAAATCCACATTTTTGGTTACTGTAATCGGTGCTTAGCTATAAACGCGAATAACTCGCCACCAACAAGCAGCTATTAAAAAACGGATTGCAGTGTTCAACTCCCCACAAAGAGACCTTTCCAATGATACCATAGTTTACCTATTTCGGACACTTTTGAAAATTCCAGATTTTTGGTCGCGGTTAGGGGGACTAAGCTATGAACGCGAATAACTCGCCAACAACAAGAGCTATTAAAAAACGGATTGCAGTGTTCAACTCCCCACAAAGAGACCTTTCTAATGATACCATAGTTTGCCTATTTCGGACACTTTTGAAAAATACACATTTTTGGTAACTGTAATCGGTGCTTAGCTATAAACGTGAATAACTCGCCAACAACAAGAGCTATTAAAAAACGGATTGCAGTGTTCAACTCCCCACAAAGAGACCTTTCCAATGATACTACAGTTTGCCTATTTCGGACACTTTTGAAAATTCCAGATTTTTGGTCGCAGTTAGGGGGACTAAGCTATAAACGCGAATAACTCGCCAACAACAAGAGCTATTAAAAAACGGATTGCAGTGTTCAACTCCTCACAAAGAGACCTTTCCAATGGTACCATAGTTTGCCTATTTCGGACACTTTTGAAAAATCCACATTTTTGGTCGCGGTTAGGGGGACTTAGCTATAAACGCGAATAACTCGCCAACAACAAGAGCTATTAAAAAACGGATTACAGTGTTCAACTCCCCACAAAGAGACCTTTCCAATGATACCATAGTTTGCCTATTTTGGACACTTTTGAAAAATCCACATTTTTGGTTACTGTAATCGGTGCTTAGCTATCAACGCGAATAACTCGCCAACAACAAGAGCTATTAAAAAACGGATTGCAGTGTTCAACTCCCCACAAAGAGACCTTTCCAATGATACCATAGTTTGCCTATTTCGGACACTTTTGGAAAATCCACATTTTTGGTTACTGTAATCGGTGCTTAGCTATAAACGCGAATAACTCGCCAACAACAAGAGCTATTAAAAAACGGATTACAGTGTTCAACTCCCTACAAAGAGACCTTTCCAATGATACCATAGTTTGCCTATTTCGGACACTTTTGAAAAATCCACATTTTTGGTCGCGGTTAGGGGGACTTAGCTATAAACGCGAATAACTCGCCAACAACAAGAGCTATTAAAAAACGGATTGCAGTGTTCAACTCCCCACAAAGAGACCTTTCCAATGATACCATAGTTTGCCTATTTCGGACACTTTTGAAAAATCCACATTTTTGGTTACTTTAATCGGTGCTTAGCTATAAACGCAAATAACTCGCCAACAACAAGAGCTATTAAAAAACGGATTGCAGTGTTCAACTCCCCACAAAGAGACCTTTCCAATGATACCATAGTTTGCCTATGTCGGACACTTTTGAAAAATCCACATTTTTGGTTACTGTAATCGGTGCTAAGCTATAAACGCGAATAACTCGCCAACAACAAGAGCTATTAAATAACGGATTACAGTGTTCAACTCCCTACAAAGAGACCTTTCCAATGATACCATAGTTTGCCTATGTCGGACACTTTTGAAAAATCCACATTTTTGGTCGCGGTTAGGGGGACTTAGCTATAAACGGGAATAACTCGCCAACAATAAGAGCTATTAAAAAAACGGATTGCAGTGTTCAACTCCCCACAAAGAGACCTTTCCAAAGATACCATAGTTTGCCTATGTCGGACACTTTTGAAAAATCCACATTTTTGGTCGCGGTTAGGGGGACTTAGCTATAAACGCAAATAACTCGCCAACAACAAGAGCTATTAAAAAACGGATTGCCGTGTTCAACTCCCCACAAAGAGACCTTTCCAATGATACCATAGTTTGCCTATTTCGGACACTTTTGAAATTCCACATTTTTGGTCGCGGTTAGGGGTACTTAGCTATAAACGCGAATAACTCGCCAACAATAAGAGCTATTAAAAAAACGGATTGCAGTGTTCAACTCCCCACAAAGAGACCTTTCCAATGATACCATAGTTTGCCTATGTCGGACACTTTTGAAAAATCCACATTTTTGGTTACTGTAATCGGTGCTTAGCTATCAACGCGAATAACTCGCCAACAACAAGAGCTATTAAAAAACGGATTGCAGTGTTCAACTCCCCACAAAGAGACCTTTCCAATGATACCATAGTTTGCCTATTTCGGACACTTTTGGAAAATCCACATTTTTGGTTACTGTAATCGGTGCTTATGTAGGAGGGGTAAAAATGCACTGTTTTGAAGAAATTGTTGTATCATTTAAAGCAAGATGTTATGGTTATCATTTTGTCATGTACATGCTCTGAGAAGCTACAGACAGCCCACCTGGTAACTGTAATTAGTCTGTTATCGTTGTGTGATAACTGCTGACAAGGTGTTATCCTTGGTATTGTTCTTTGATGAACTGAAGATGAAAAGAACAACAAAGCCAATAGCAGGTACATGTGATAATTATTGTCATATGCATAGCTCGTTCACTTGTAGACAATGTCTGGATATCTGTCTGGGATTTTGAAATAAAGAAGCCAGGAGTTGTTGGGTTGGGAAGACAGTTGGACAGAGGCTTGAGACAGAGAGAGGGTCCCGACCGACAGCTCCCGTGCGTGTCAACGGCATGACTGTGTCCTGTGTGTGCTTTCTGATCCTGTAGTTTAAACGTTCCTCGTGCAGCATTCAAAGAACCTGGGGCCACAACACCGGCCCCCTTACACTTAGCTATAAACGCGAATAACTCGCCAACAACAAGAGCTATTAAAAAACGGATTGCAGTGTTCAACTCCCCACAAAAAGACCTTTCCAAAGATACCATAGTTTGCCTATGTCGGACACTTTTGAAAAATCCACATTTTTGGTTACTGTAATCGGTGCTTAGCTATAAACGCGAATAACTCGCCAACAATAAGAGATATCCGAAAACGGATTGCAGTGTTCGACTCGCCACCAAGAGACCTTTCCAATGATACCATAGTTTGCCTACATATTTCGGACACTTTTCAAAAATCCACATTTTGGGTTACTGTTATCGATGCTTAGCTTTAAACGGGAATAACTCGGCAACAACAAGAGATATCCGGTTAGATGGTTTTACGCAATAAGGGAGAACACAGTTTTCGACCTTTTGTAATTTCTATAGTTAAGGCCAGAAGTTGACAGGCTTTGACACGGAAAAAATAGTGCATTTTAGGAATACCAAAAATGGATATGTTTGAGTTCAGGGTAGAAGCCACAAAATATTGAAGAAAACGGATTGCACGGTGTCTGTGTCACGCCTTCTCACGCTGCCATGCGGAGGTCAAATAACTGCAGCCAGCTCACACTAGAAATATGGGGCGCATTGATATACGGAATAGAAAACTTCCAGAATCCAAATAGTACAGTCTCAGAGTCGACACCTTCCATGACCACACAGCACAGGTTATATCTTGCTGCCTCTCAAACAATGCTTTGTGCCTCTCCTTCTCCGCGTCATGGACCCCGGGGGTCGCGCATAAATACTGTGTTCTGCTACCAAAAAACTTTTCATTACGAGGAGACATTACAGCCTGGTATTCAGCAGCGTAGGTCAACAATTGCTAAAGAAGAAAAAAGCACTCTGGTGGCGATTCACAAGTGAAAAATCGCACGACGCTGGAAACATTTTGATTAAACATTAAACATTACGATACAGATAAATTTTTAAAAAACCTGTCAAAACCAAGATTTCCTTGTTCTTTTGGACGCAGGACGATGTCTAATTTTACCGCCTACGATTTACCTACAACTTACCCAAAACTTACAGTATGCTATCGTAGGTATAACCGTTAACGTTTACCGCCCGATATATGTGGTTGGGGCGTTTGCCAGATTTGATACAGACATTAGGCATGGAGAAATTAGACTGCTCTCATTGATGAGAAACTTATAAAACTGCAGATGGGTATTATTACTCTCCAAGAAACAAGTTGCCGAAAATGGGCGTTTGAGAGAAGAAAATTTCACCTTCTACTGTAAGGGACTGAAAATCAGTCAGCCCAGGTGGCAATTGACGTAACGTTGTTTTTGCTGGCTGTTAAATAGAGGTCACAGGGTTATGTTATTGACCCCCCTCCCCTCTGACGACGCAGTTCAAGCTTCCTTCACCGGCCTCTCGGGCCAATGCTAAAAACCGACAGTGCAAAATTTTGACGCCAACTGTGACCAGAACTTCCAAAAACTCAACCTTTAGTGATAAATTTGAATATCATTGTAGCAACAGATTCTGAGTACAGTAGCAATACTGTACAATGTACATTACATTAATGTACAATGTACATTACATGTACATTACTGTACAATGTACATTGTATGTTTAACATGTGAATAGGCAATCAGATTTTCATATACAGGAATATGTATAACTGTACTTACCATATTTGAAGCTTGATTTTCTTCCCATGTAATTCAACTGTCTTGATTTTGACATCAATGCCTGGAAGGAATCAACACAAGAAAAACTTTGTAAATCTTAAGTCATAAATTCATGAGAAAATGAGTGTGGGGCAGCTGTTATTCATATACTATGGTTTTATACAGGTGTGTAAAAAGCCATTCACAAGAAGGAACTGTAACTTTAGATTGATACAGTAAGCATGCATGTTAAAATATGCATGCTCATACATGTATGATAAATGCTGGAAAAAATTTACCAATATGTCTTCTTCTCCCTTGGCTACTACATATATTTTTGTATAACGTTACATCATTTTTTTGTGTCCCACTCTAAATATTGTATCATCTTTTAGAAAAGCAATGTACCAAATGTTCATTGTATGTGTATCATTCTGACTAGTCTGAGTGAACTTTATAACAGTTGCATGTCAATTAAAAACAGTCAGTGCTTACATGTTGTACTATAACACCTCACATTCAACTTATAGGGAATACTTTTACTTCAAAATCAGCAAACCATAATTTGTTGTGCCTAATCTAATGTAAGCTTCACTCAGCCACAAGCTGATCTGACTCCCTAACTGAGCAGTACTAACAACATGTATCATTTGTGAACAGGACTTACAATGTACTGTTTTCACCCACATCTGTGTGTTTTATGTAAGGCCACAGGTAGTAAATTTCACGGATGCTCATTAATTTTAACCTGATTTCAGAGAAAAAAAGAAGAATTTTTTCCACTTGGTTAGATAGACCAAAATGGCCAAACATGTTGTGTTGTAGCCTATTTGATTATACTTGTAGAAGTTCTAGTAATTTTCAATCTTTGTTTCAGTTAATACTGCTACAAATTATCATTATATTGTTTACACTCACGCTATTTAGATAGAAATCACACATCTCTGCTGTATCTATGAACAATTAAATGTTGGAATAATCTGGAGTTGAGTTTTAATCTGTATTCATGCAAACATATTTACTGTTATGAACCCACTGTGAACCATGTGATCATTCCTTATGAAACCCCCCTATTTTTGAAGTAGACTAGTCCTGTGAGGCGGTGACCTCATTCTGGTGCTAGAATCCTGGAGACAAGCCATTAAAGTATGTAGCTCCTCAAAATGCCCAGTGTGCGGCCAGTTATTTACAATTCATCAATAGCCTTACCATCGGCTCATAACATTTACAAAGAAGCAAGTCTCATAACAAACTTGGTGCAAGGCAGCCAATTTATGGCTACTATTTTACCTAACTAGATGGACCCCTGTTTCCCTATAATAGGATCAGGGTACGGAAGGTGTCCATGCTTTTTATAACCAAAACACAAAAAACAGATTCCAGCTAATTACACAGTCTGCCTGAGACAAAAGCAAATAGAAACAGGTGTCAGGTTACAATGTAGATTTATCACGCTTTATCAATTCCACAGTATGCATCTTCCTATTGCTCATTGTGTACATTCATACTAATCAAAGTCATACAAAGCAACAGCTGCTTCAAGGTCGGAAAAATTTGGCTGGAATACGTTTTCTTCCGATCATGAAGACAAATTAATCTATTTCCACTTACTAACTACTTACTAAACACTTAACTAAAACAAATAAAAATTGATTTGATTTCTGAATCATAAATGTGACTTTGGAATTAGAGATATACATTTGAAATTAGAGAAACGTTACGATTTTTCCTTTCTACATCTGCTTTGAGTTGGACATTACCTATGGGAGCCGCAAGGAGCGCAACTAAATCAGACCATTTTAGAACTACGCGCGTATAACTATAACCAGTCACGCACGCTTCTCCAATTAATTTGCATATACCATTAGAGCCGTACGCGTGTAGTAACAACACATCTAACTCTCTCGCTCTTATATTATAACAGAACTGGTCATTTTTCAGCATATCGTAACATAACATTGGTGTTAACAACGTTACTACTTTTACACCCCGTTCATACTAGGATTCGCGTATCCGGATATATCCTGATTCGTGGTGAATCCGAATTCGCGAACCCTGGTATGAACGGTCCGAATCCGGATCTTTATGGGATATATCATTTATATGTAGTTAGTGAAGTTAGCCCTCTAGGCGATTCATCGGTTCGAGCAGGGCTTCGCGAACGCGTTCGAGCAAACTGCGAAACTGTTCTACTCCCGTCGGCCTTTGCGTGAACTATCCCGTGATCTAAATTTAGAACGACGCAGCAAACGGAGCTCGGCGTACACAGTGCGTCTTTCAAGCTAAGCATCTTGTTTACTATTTGATTTAATGGACTGAGTACACAGTATGGTATTAATGTATACAGTGTGTGTTGAGTACATACGTACAAAGATAGCAACAGCGATTTCAACAAAAACTCGATGGCCTATCGCCCATGGGTGAACCCTGGTATGAACGCAATAGGATTCACGTATCCGGATTCGCTGTCGGATCTGACGTCAAACTTAACTCTTAAGTAGCGTTTGCTTTAGTGTAGCATGGTAAGGATGAGGCAACGGGCTGCGTCGCAGGTGGCAGGGTACGAACACCTGTTCTAAACAACATTCTAGAACGGTCAGTTAAAGAATAAAGATCATTTTAAAGTTTCGAGTAGGTCGTGAAGACGTGTACTTGTAGCCGTGCAAACACTCCGTCATTTTGGTTGCATTCCCTTCTTCCAAGTGCACGACGCAGCCCGTTGCCTCACCCTTACCATCATACACCAATGCAAACGATACTTAAGAGTTACGTTTGACGTCACCAAACAGTATCAGATGATGTAATTAGGATAGATCCGGATCTGATTTTGGACACGAATAATCATATCCGGATTCGTCTAACCCTGGTATGAACGCAAATGGATATATCCGGATTCACGCCGTACCCGGATATATCCGGATACGCGAATCCTAGTATGAACGGGGCCTTAGACTTCTTTTAAAACGAATGCTTATGATATCTAGAACCAAAAGTGTAAATGACATGCTAGATCCAATATGCTGACTTATTCATACCTATAGATATTCATATATGTCTATTTCGTTGTACAGTAAGTAGTTGTTATACATATAGACCTTACGAAAGTCGCTGTACTTTTGTCGTGTCAATAAAGATTTCTATAAAAACGTGAGCGCGAAGTTCTGGACTTCACAAACCGACGTCAGTTCTATAGAACATCACGTAAACAAACACGTTGCTCTATCGGAAACATTCGAACGACAGCGGAAGCCAGCTGTGCTCAAAGTGTGTTTTCATCGCGTACCGTTCGTGACACCAGAGTTACAAGGTCAGTCGTGAGTCCGCACAAATGGTAGGATACGAGAGAAACGACCTTAGCGACGTTTACGATTCTCAGTTACAATTGATACAGCAGATTTAAACAACAGTTTCTACGTTACAGATCAAAAGATAACGACCGTATTTAACGTTAATGTAATAGTTTCGGCAGTGTTGTAACATCGACCATTTCCATTGAGTGTTATACGTAAATGCTAATCTGTACGTAGATCTACCGATGGCAAGGTAGTATCCATGGGTCGAAACAGTATCCAACAGGCCGCCGGTGGAAGGGTTGGATACTGTTTTGAGCCGTTTATATACTGTCTTGACATCGGGAGGTCTGCTCTGAAATTATGTAAATGTCAATATAATCTTCCATTCCACCATCTTGAAGATTATCCAAACTGCGCTTCGAATGTATGTCTTCAGGTTCATTCTACTCAGTTTAGCTAGCATAAAAAAAATTATATGTATATTTTCTACCACACCAGAGCCCATGACGTGACGTCAAAAAAGATGCGGTACTCTATGAGTATGACGCCATGTATGGCCATGGCAACAGCGTTGGTTGTGGCGATGTTATGTTGCCAAGCAGCGGCCTTCCACGCACAACACAAGGTAAACACACTTATTTGTTTCTCCATGAAAATCGTAAAAACATTCACACTTTTCAACACTGACAACAGTTTTCAGCAGTTTTGGAAGAGAGATTTAATTCTCTCTACCATTATCAATAAATGAATGAATGAATACAAATTTTTCAGGGTACGGATAGATTCCGCCCCAACCCCCATTCTGATGACGATTATTCTGACTGGGAAGGCGGCGATGATGAGGAAGAGTCGTCAGAAGAGGTACTGTTGTCGTCCTTCAATGAAGTTATCAGAAGATGTTCGTAAATTTAATCATCACAGAAATGTTCAGAATTCAGTATTGCTGTAGATTTCGTATCAGAAACTAGTAGTAGAGCTGTTAGCTTCAAGGATAGATTATGTTTTGACCGTGTTTTGTGTAAGTTTCATACGATGATGAAACTACGAATGAATTTTCATATTCCAACATCTTGGTAGTTCTTGTACCAAAGGCTCCAAAATTCTAGACTGCCTAGCGACTTAGTTTATAACTATAAGTGCACTTGTTTGTGACTTTCTTTGGGAATACCATATGCATGGTTTTGCGTGATTATGTATCACCTTTTCTCCTGACGTTTGCATCACAGGAGGGTGACTACTACCCTGACTGGCGCACGGCGTCCGACCAAGAGCCCGTCTGGGTGGCACAGAACCCGGGGGCTGCAGCTGCCAGCGCGAAAAAAGAGACACCGCCTAAGGCTGCAGCTTCTAAAGCAACCCCGGCACCTCACTCTGGGGCTCCCCCGCGCCCTGGGGCTCCCCCGCCTCCAGGGGCTCCCCCACCCCCAGGGGGAACCCCACCACCCCCTCAGGTAATCTGGATTAGTTCATACCTTTGTCAAGTGCATTCTAGAGGTCGATAGGACACTACACAAATTCATTTGTGGCTAAAAGTGAAACATCTTGATTATCTCTATTTCCACTGAACGTAGGGTGCAGAAAAGGCAGGAAAAACAAAGGGCGGTAAGAACACTACGGGTCCGGCGGTCCCCCCGTCTTCGGACCAACCTATTCTTCCCGTTCCTATCCTGGGCAGCCCCATCCTGGGTCCAGCGGTACCCGACATCCCTCCAAACGGGGGACAGGCGCCTTGGCTACCGAGCAAGACTGGCCAAGCTCCCGGTGGCAAAACAGACGGTACCCGGGGTTCACTAGGGCCTGCTGAGTCAAACCCACCCAGTTCCTTTAAGGATGTTAAAGAACTCCTTAAGACTTTAAGACAAGTGATGGCAGCGAAGAAAAGACCAAAGCCTTTCGATCACGGGCCAGGTGATTTGCCTGAAGATGAAGCCGAAGGAGAAGAGCTAAGCTTGTCCACTGACAGTGATGAAGGGACATCTTGTGGAAATACACTGAATAGCAAGGTAAATATTCGTCCGGTTGTTAGACACCATTTGTACCCTCCCCAAACAAACATTATTTTAGACCATATTTAGTCTCTATAATCGGCTATATTTCAATCATTCTGAAATGTATTTGAAGCTTCGAAATAAAACAACTAATTATATATATAATGTTAATTTTTTTTTACGTTTCATAATCGCGAGAGAGCTTCATAACTTCAAAATATTTTGTTGCCCGCATTCTAGTATTAAAAGAAATATATGTCTGTATCACTTTTTTCTGTCTACCAGGATGCCGTTCTGATAAGGGAGAACAACGATTTGATCAAGAAACTCATACATACGGTAGGTGTATTCAGCAAGAAAGTTCAACACTCCATCCATTCACAAATATAAAGCCCTTTCACAGAGATCTGAACGCATGTGCGGCGACAGGAATTCTAGGAAATATGACCATTGTAAAGACCCGGAAAACAATACCCGTCTGGACATTGATATGCAAATCGAAACAATGCAATGTCGTGTCAATCACTGTTTTCGTGTCGGGCCATTCTAATACCTTTCACAAATTACTTAGAATTCCTGTCGCCGCACATGCGTTCTTATCTCTGTGAAAGGGCTTATTCAGCAGGGCAGTTCAACACTCCATCCATTCACTATAGCGTACATGTAAAAGTAAGGTATCTTTCACACTCACAAAGCATGTGCATTTACAAAGAATACCATCTCAACCAAAAAGATTATCAGTACAACTAAGCATCTAATCCATCCTTACCTTCCAAGATTTTGCTGGAAACCTTGATCAGAAGCGACGATTTCTTCCGCTGCAAAAAGCCACCCTCCAACACATGGTTGACTATCGCGACAAAGCCTTACGAAATCACGTAAAGCTTTGCCCCGATAGTCAACCATGCGTGGGAGGGTGCAAAACTCGGGAACTGGCAACTTCAGAACACACCTGGCAACACCTGGGGGTCAAAGGAGACTGACCTCTTAGGACCGATGTCAGGCTATTTTTGACATGATACAAATATACTGTAAATGTATTTACGTTCGTGGAGATTTAATTTCGCGTTAGCGGAAAATGGACTTTTCGCAGTGGTTTTAATTTCCCCGTAGCACCATCTCTTATTGACATGGAAAAATGTTCGCGGTAGTTTTAAATTTGCGGTGAAGCGAACGCCTCGAAAACTGCGAACATTAAACCACCGCGAAAGTTTCTGCATTTGCAGTAATGCCTAGCTTGACACAAATACTGTTCGCAATGGCACACCTGTGCAGCGCGCGCCAAACAGGTGATGAATTAAACTAATTTGGGGGCTCAGCGAATCAGGAGAGGTATGCAAATGAGCACAATATGCAAATGAGGCAGAGTACTAGTATGTATGGGAAAAGGAAGGAACACAAGTGAACCATGTTAGATTTGTGGTGCAAATATTTCTTGCCGTTTATAGCCAACTTTGAGAAACCAAATCAAATTGGTATAAAATGATGATATTAATATTTTTGTGCGTTTCAATACACACTTAGCGCTCACTCGTGCGAAATATGCTCTTGATGTATCCTTTAGGTGGAGGAACTGAAAACAGGTCTGTTTAACCATGAACAGGTTAAAAATAAAGGTTCAGGATCAGGCACACATCATCATAAGAAAGGCCATGCAGAGCAACAAGAAGCACCAAGAAGAGATGACAGTGACGTGGATGAACATAAAGGACATCACAAGAAGATACATGTACATCATCATCATAAGAAAGGCCATGCAGAGCAACAAGAAGCACCAAGAAGAGATGACAGTGACGAGGATGAACATAAAGGACATAACCATAAAGAACCAGAAGACCCTGAGGATAATCAAGATTGGACCAAAAACAGTGAAAACACAAATGTGAAAGAATCTGAGAAGCATCACAGTAGAAAACAGCACAAACATCACAATGTAAAACACCAGGAGACAGAACATCAACAAGACACAAAGGAAGGTAAAACACCTGGTGAGGACGGCAAGAAACATGGAAACCATGGTCACAAGGAACACACAAGTGTGGAGAGGAAAGATAGCAGGAATGAGGAAACACAACACTCACAGGTGAGCTTATATTTCACTCCTTTAGTTCTTGAGGCATGTACAACTATTGTTTTTCTTGTGCAGGTTTTAGAGTAGTCTATGTTATAGGTAACATCTTATGTAGGAAAACAGCCTTACAGAAACTACATATATTAGTATAGCTGCTAATTTCCATGTTTGTTCTCATGTTGTTATTATAATATGTGGAAACTGGTCGCAAATATACATGTAAGTCATTGTCAGTCATCACCATACAGTAGTTACAAGAGCCTCAGATAGTGCTGTGTGTTGGCGTCTGTCTGTCATGACAATGGTAGGTTAGGCTAGGCGAGTGGGTTAGGCGACCCGTCTGCCTGGTCTGCACGTGACTTTTGTAAGTTGAAGGAGGGGTGTACACTCTCTTCTCCACCCTCTCGTCTAGTACTGGCGCACTAAGTCTTACAGGGGCAAGAACTGCATGCAATATTCTCAGAATTAATATGTATTAAATAACAAATTAAACACATTGTCACAAGCAGGAAGGATGGGAAGACTATGAAGAGAAGGATGACAGAAGTGATGAGAAAGATCAGGGAGGAACAACAGATGATGAGGACAGTGATGATGATGATGATGACAACACCACAGATGATACTGATGACTGATAAAGGAGTTTCAATGTTGGAGAGATGAAAAATGGTTGTGAAACATTTATATCTTGGCTGCATTTAATCTACAGCTGAGAACTAAGCAATACATTAGCTGAATCTCTTATATTTTGAAAGCTTACATTGAACTTGCTTGTTGAAAGCTGCACTATGTTGTAGCAGACATATTATACAACATTCCTTTGTGAGGGGAAAGCCTTTTTTTCTTAGAAATGTTTATAACTTATGCTTGTTTACAAGAACAATATAATGTGTTTATTAACTGAAGTACAAATGTTACTACACATTCTTACCTCAACTGATCAAAGCCTTAATCTTAGTGTGAAGTACAGTACACTTAATTTCATAACTCTGATCGGAAATTTTGTCATGCCAGTTGTTGACACAAAAATGACTAGAGTCGGCAGGTTTTTGCTAGGGACAGTTGGGTAACCAGAAACAATTTTTATTCCTAGGCTTTAGAATCTGTAACAAGTACCATTTTACGTAACGCTATTAGAGAGAGTATCACACAATAAACACCACAGGAAGCTGATACGAAGTTTTGAGAAGACTTTATTGGTAGATTTGCTTTGCAAACAAACAAGGTACAAACATCATGTCTAGCAAAGTGAAAGAAAATTACAGAACACAGTAAAACTGGACTATGCATTATCTTGCAGTGTCCATGCAAAGATGTATCAAACAGAAACAATAACAATGCAAATATTTTTGATGTTTGTAATCAAATCCTTCATCCAAAGAGGCTATGTAAGATGTTAGTTCATATACATTATGGAAGCCATCTTCGCATACTACAAACCAAAAACTTTTGTACATGTCAACTTCGGTCACATTTGATACTAAATCATAGAAATTCTCATAATAGCAGAATCATTTACAAAATACATGTCTTACATATATTTCATACTAAATAGCAAAATAATAATTCTATATATTATAAGTCTTTTTCACAAATATGATGTATAATTGTCTAAGTAAAATCTGGACTATCATCAATCATATGTCCAATAACAAGAAGTTTTACATATAACATTAAACCTGTTTGCAAGATTGTCTTGAGATTGGCAAGCAATAACCTGAAAAAAAGGTGATTCTGAAGTACTGGAATGCCTTGGCATTTCTTACCTAGTCAGGTTTCAAACTCTACATGAGAGATACACTCATAGCTTAGTTAGTACACAATTGTTATTTTCAGTCACAGCAGAGACTGTTGTATGCTTCTCTTTAACCAATCATAGATTCACAGATTCACTGAATAAACGCACTAAAAACACTAAGATTAAAATCAAATCATCTTCTAACTATGCAACAATTCTTGTCCACAAGATTTAAATCTTCAACCAAATCATTGTCCTATTACCTCAACTGTAACACAACTAACTGGAATGTCGAACCATTAGAAATCAGAAATGCAAATGCAACATATCTACTGTTGTTAGAGCTCGAGTTGTAAGTACGGACGCCTTATCTAGGTTATACATGACTAGTTTATTATGTAAGCTATGTACATAGAGTAGCTAGTCAGGATCAAGGTAGCAGGTGCCATGCCTCTATACACACGTTATCGTTTGGCATGTTAGTACGTATTGCACGTTGTCTGTTATCCAGTTTGGGATGTCTGCTTTGTACCGTAGATGGCTACAAGCCCATTGGAGCTGAGTAAACCCCGTAAATGTCAATTAGAAGGGTTTAGAAATGACTGAAAAAATTATTCTGTGTTTCCAGTGTAGCAGGCCAAAACACCCCCCCTGACAGAATATACCCGAGTACATTCTGACCAGGGGTATGTTCTGGCATGCTACACCAGATTGAGTATGAATCAATATTTCCATCCACCACCCATCAGCAACATTTTGTACCTTGACTAAGACAATTTGTTGCTACTTTACGTTAAACAAAGTCATAACCTTCTAAAAACCTTTCAGATGGGGAATTTTGACCTTTTAACAGTTTTTCTTTAATAATTGACGTAGAGGGGGTTTAAGAAGCTCTGGCCATCTTGCAAAGTGTCTTAGTGCATGCTGACTTGAGAAAAGAACTGTCTTATCACTTGAACCTCAATGAAACACCTGAAGTTCACGTCATCAGGGCAGAAGCTTGAAAAGCTAGGAGAGAAAAAACCTCCAGCCCTGAGGCATCGCCAAAAACAAGATACAATGTATCTATGTCTTCAGGTGATTTCAAGATGTTTTCACAGATTGTTCAAAAGGACAGGTTCTCAGCCAGCAGCACTTCCACACATGAGTTTCTGGTAACATTGCTTCCTGTTTCACAGAGTATATTGTTTTATATACGTCTGGCTGCTTCTATTGTGAGAAGTATCCTTACGATATATAAGGTGTATACAGTATTTCCTGGACTATATGACAAAGGGTGCTGAGAGTATTTGCTGTCTTCATTCTAACTTTGGCTTCACCTGGCAACAGCATCTTATTGCTAGGTCCAGATTTTATGCAATTCTTCCCCATATAGTCATTACAAAATGTTGTCACTTCTCTCCTAGGAGTTTATTGTCTTCATGAACATAATTTCTCTGAAATTCATTGATTACTTTTGTTGCAAGAAGTTTTGTATGGACACTTGTGTCTTGGAAATGTCACTCAATTAGTTCAAGCAAGCAACATCATGCCAGGGAGTGTCAGCCAAAGTTAGACGAAACCACAAGCCCTTGTGGTGTACAGACCAAACCTCGTCTTTGTGGCGTTCCTAATTCTCAAGTGTGCTAGGTTTCTATCACTTAATATGAGTGCGCAGTTCCTACTTGGTGATATCTTACTCCTTATACAATATCTTAAAGTGAGAAGTTGTCCTTATCCTGTTATTTTGTTCTACATGACTCCTTATCTTATCTAACATGAAGGCATTTTAATTATTTGTATATCATGAGGCACTTTAATTCAACAACCCATATACCGTAGAGGCTCTACTGGTAACACGTACGTGGTGGAAACCTGACTGGGTTCGAGGTGCAGTCTACAATGGAACTGCCAGGTGGCTCTTTTGCACAGCCCTTGTCCATGAGTTGACAATTTGAACAGTATAGGAACAGGTTGAAAATTTTGCTGAACCATAAAGTTGCTTTTTATGTCTTATCAGTTTTATCATTTGCAAAATGAACAGTAGCAAGCCTGCTACATTTGATTTAGACGTAGACTCATGCATGTATTCATGAGTATCTAAAAGACTAAAAAAGTTTTGTTTCAAAACTGGTTTAAACAACTTTGTACATGTACATATTTTTACATACTAGTACAGGCCATTGCTTGAAAATTGTTGTTTAATGCTGATGTCGCTCAAAAAAACAACAAATAGATTTCCCTACACTATATTGTCTAACAGATTTTCATTTTGGTGAACTAAAATGTGTGCAAAAAAATTAACAACAAAATAACAGAATACTTTTCTTTTTTTAAAAGATCATTTGTAAATAATCAAAATGCACTTTACCTATGATAGAACTGATAATGCTTCCTGTATGTCCAACAAGCTACACTGAAGCAGCTGTTGTCTAGCAACTATCACCTGGCAACCATTGCTCAGCAGCCGCCACCTGGCAACAGCACCAATGCAGCCCAGCAGGATGGGCACTTTGCGTCTGGTTTTTCCATTTGTCCTTTGTTTCCACCAGTCTCGTTTGGAACTAATTACGGGTGTTGAATTAAAACGCCCAAGGGCTAGGCTTGCATATATTTAAGTCTATCTTATCAGTATCCTTATTCCTAACGTCATATTAAGATATTGATATGTCGTCTGCATGCTACCTTGATATGTTGAACTTCATCCTACAGTCCTGACACTACGTCTACGTCTTCGTATCTCTACCCTACGGGATCAGTATTTACATATCATACAAGAAATCATATAAAATATAGGCAGGTCATTATTTCTGCTTTATGAGGCACTTCAAAAGTCGTGATAGTCTCATGTTCATACCACAGTTTTTGACACATTCGGGAACTCTGGGCTTCAGGTGGTGAAAATACAGGGAGTCAAGGAACCTAAGAACCCACAATTTTGTCTCAGGGCTTTCTTCCCCCTCTTCCAATGCCACAAAGGGTTGAGCCCATTGCTATGGAAACAGCTGCAGAGACTGTCCATCACTCCTGTCAATCATGTGTTTGAGGTAGGTGGGAAGCAGAGATGGATAAATTGATTGAGATGTTGCCTCAACTTTTGGGTTTTGTTCATCAACATGGTTGCCTAACAAATGAGTTGTCCTTGCTCAAATTTTATCTTTTACTGTAACAAATCAATCATCTCTGCAGAAAAAGATAAAGGATTATACTTGAATAAGAATGAATAAAATTAATGACAATAAGAAATAGTGCATCCAGTTATGGGAAACAAATGATAGTTTCTATCATCAAATGATAGGATCTATAATCATGATTTTTGTACCTTTGAAAATGATTGAGGTTAAAAAGGCAGCTGATGATGCAATATGGCTTACTTAATTTTTTTTGCATGGAGAGAAGCTTGTTCATGGAACAAAAAACAAAACAACTTGTGTCTTGATAATCTATCTGCATGCAAAGTATTTCTTTAACATTTGGAGGAGGGGGAAAGGGTGAAGTCTTGCTCCAAAATCTTAGCTCTTGCTCACATGCATATAATAGATGGGCTTCAATATCTGCATTAGGAAATGCTGTGCTCTGATTGGTTCCCACTCCCTAATCGACCTTTAACCTTTTCCTGAAGATGAGTCTAGCAGCAGGTGGCCCTGGGTCGGTCGACCAATTTCTCTGGCGTCTGCCCAGGCGTTCCTTAAGTTGCTTGTTACACACAAACAAGTTCAGATCACATTTGGTACTTGCGCCGGGCAAGTAGACATTGACTGCACTTTTTTTGGCTACACAGAAACACCCACTACGATCACACACCCACAACTGTTAACAGGGCCGGTAGTCTGACATTGCCTCAGCTCAGGATGGAACCAACAAGTACATAGATATAGACTTGATATCTGCTAAATTGGCAAAAAGGCATCTTCAAGCAGATGTGGGTAAAAAAAAACGTGTTTTGTGACTTCTCCATTTTTCTGACAATCGATATTTCTGTCTGAGAAAAAGGGGGCAGTCTGAAAACATGACAATTTATCATACTGACATCTGCTTGAAGATAACGTTATTTTATGTAAGAAAATTTGATAGCAATCTATGTAAAATTTGACAGATTCTTCTTCTGAAATAGCATAGAAGCCAATGATATAAAGGGAGTAAGCTAGAATAAAGATGAATTTGAGTTGATAAAAGCTGCTACAGTCTACACTAAGCTGCAATTTTGGACTTGAGAATAACTACATAGAGTTCAGCACTAGGGACAGGGGTGCTTTTGTATGTGGGGCCAGGTCTAACTGTATATAGTATGTAGGCTGAAATCAGCATATTTGAGTTATTTCAAACAAACAATTGTACAAGTGCACCTACATGCATTTATGTTGAAACCAGTGCCATAGTTAGCAATTTCATGTTATGCTAGAAGCACGGTATACGTACATAACTTTTCCACAGCAGATTGTCTTTTTGGATAGCAAAATAGCGATGTCTTATTATTGGGAAATAAGAAGTCTATAGAAGTACTGAATGGCTCCAGGATTCTGAGGCAATGTCAGCTAAGTATATGTTAGGTATTTTCAGGAGTACATGGTTAGCTGTCAGAAGAGTTATCAATGTCACATCACAGCACTCTACAGTATTAGGTCATCGTCACTGCAATTCTATACCTCGAAGCAGAAATAATGACCTTCAACCCTAGATTTGACCTTGAACATAACAAGTTAAGAATATTCTTCGCCATGGAAGAAAATTTTTTACGATCAACCTTTTCTGCTCGTTCGCCTGATTTGTCTCCAGAAAGTAGTGCAACCAACAATTCACGACAACGAGAGGTAATCTTAGCTAGGGATGGGGTAACAGGTAACGCAACACACACACAAAATTGCCCCTTCAGGGCAAACTATCACATTACATCATGGGTTGAACATCACAAACACATTGATAAACAGTAAATATGCTATCAAAATAAAGATTTTCCCACAAGTTTTTGTGGTTGTCTTCAACTCTTTTTCTCTCTCTCTTAGTCTCAAGATCTTTCTACCCCCAGCTTCCTTGAAAGCCATCTTGCTTGTTCTGCTTCTAACACTAGAGAGTTTTCCTTAAGTTCCAGTGGGTCTTTTTGGAAAGCTTTAAGTACTTGTATCTTCTAGTCACCTCTAAACATGTTTAGGTAGATGCTACCTCTCTTCCCTTTTCCAGAAGGGAAGGTCTTTTATTCGTTACTTTTGTTCCAATGTTCTTTGGGAGCTACACTGTTACTATTATCTTCACTTGTATCTCTTCCTTCCTCCAGACTGGCAAGTCTTTAAGTTTTAATGCCTTTCCTTGTGCCATCAGTCAACTTAGCATCCTATGTAGTTCAATAACTTTGACTGGAATTGTAGAGGAATTCCCCAGATCTCGTCCAAAATTGTCACGTTTTCCTGGCACGTCATGCACACATGGAACGTTTTTTTTCGTGTCATGTAATCACCTCACCAGCTTCCGTCAATACATCAACATGGCTTTTACATTGGTGGCATGTCTTTGTTACCTCCAAGAATACAAGAGGCCTGTAAATTGTCTAATAACACTAGATTTAGACATGCTGATGCCTAGCTGTGAGGATAGCTGTTTATTATACTATATCTGGGTGCAGCTTAGGTCAAAGCTTGTGGAACAGTTCTACTGCCCCATATAGTGTTATTGCCTGAATACTTTCTATGGCAAAGGCATCCCCACATCTGTCGTAATTGTAACATCCACCTGTTTTAGACAGGACCCCATCAGCTTGTCCAAAATCATTCTCTTCTTATTACAATTCTTGAGCACCATAACGAAAACCATTTGCCGACATTGCACAAAGTCATTGCTTCATTCCGCACTAGGCCGTTTCTCTACTCTAAGTCTTGGTTACAATGTTTGTGCAATTTACGGTGATTTGATGGTTTGTGTTGTTAGTTATGATATACCAACATGCATATATACAGTCACGCATACATACTTTTTTTTATATCATAGTCAAAGCTTATAGGTAGGAGGCTATGAAAGGACCCAGTATATACACTATTGTAAGCTACCACCCTATTGGTCAACTTAACTGCAGGTGTTCACTTCAGGTCATTGGAATCGTCCATTTGGAACATCTCTTCCTCGGGAGGCTTTTGCATCCACTTGCCATAGCCGTTCTTTTCGCAGACTTCGAAGAGAGCAGCCTTGGCCTTCTGAAACTCCTTGGCCATCAGCTTGGCCTGATGATAGGTCTTCGCGGTCAGGAGGTCGTCACGATTCATCTTGGAGCACAGAGTGCGGAAGAGGACGTAGAGGGAGGATTTGGAAACCTTGGATACAGGATGGCAGCCATACCTGAAACACAATGTCCAACCTCAGTTTTAACATCACTTTTGATATGGCATTCATGTAAGTGGGATTACCATGCAATCAAAACTAGCAAGTATTTAACCTTTAATTTGATAATACATGTATATGCAAGACTGTGTACATGTGTCCCTACCTCTCCACACATTTGCCCTTGGTGCTGTCGATGACCTCCGCAATGTCCTGCCCCAGGCACCAGTTGATGGAAAGGGGTTTTGTCTTCTCGGTCTCCCGAGGGGGGCTAAAGGTCATTACCCGACCAACCTGGAGAGCAAACAGAGTCAAAGGTCAAAGTTGAAATGTCACAAAAATGAAAACATGATCATGACTAACTGGGCAATGCAACAATGACTATGCAAAAAAGGAGTTACTCAAGCAACAGGATATGGTTTTGGAAACGGTCAGACATTTCAGATGGCATCCACCATCTTTCGATGTCACTGGTCTCTGTTGGCAGTTTTGGTTTCAGGGGACATGTACAGTTAATATGGTATCCCATGGTGAGAGGAATGTTTGATTGACACATACCTGTGGATGGTTGAGTTTGTAGTTGGGCGGCAGGAGGGACTGGATCTCAACATCTCCGCGTGCCCAGCGGCAGCACACAGCGCGCGTCAAATGGCCATGGATGTACATCATGCCTAGCAGAGAGAAACACAAAAATACATCATTCCCCATCCATCATTCAACCTCTCATCAACATGTGCATAGCAATGTAGCATACTGCTTTTTCAGCAACTTAACAAAGAAAACAAGCCATTCTGCAAAAATGGAAATTAGACATACCCTCAGGTAGTTTCTCTTTTTTTTGAGGGTTAAAGTGAAAGGTTGATTTTAGTTTTGTTATCCCTTAAGGAAGGGAATGTGTTTTTTTGCTGGCATGCCTTGCCAGTGATGTATGGTGTTACATCAGGTCAACGTGTTACTTGTGGCTATTCCATCTGAAAACTTCAAGTAGGGACAAATCAGAAACTTTTCAAAACACAGCAGAGGAAGATTCCATGAGAAAAGATAGTGGGGGAGGGGTGGCAACAGGGCTGTCTCCAGAAACTGTATAGGGATGGAAATTTGTTGGAATGGACAAATATTACACCCCAAGCATACAAAAACTCCAAACTTCGCGACATGTAATTGATGAAAATGTGTTTTCGTAAGCTTGATAGATCTAGCAACAAAAATTAACAACATGAGCTCCAGAACAATAATTGGGACAGAAAAAAAGTCAAAGCTGGAGACAGCCCGTGGTGGCAACTTTCGATCTGTGGCTGGAGAGAATATGATTGAGTTGGAATGGGAGGTCCGAGGAATTGATGTAAAAGGAGTGACGCCATGAAAAATTTCAGTTTACCCTAGTTGAACTTCTGAAATGGAATAGCTGCGAGTGAAAATTAGATTCTTGGAATGTGTCTCTGTCTTCAGTCGTGTATTTGTCTCAAGAAGGTGTCAGAAGTCACTTTGAGACTTTGTAGTTATGTTGAAAAAAAAACAGTTACTGTTTTGGAGTCAGATTTAGACTGGGTATCAGTCTTGTTGGACAGTTTCCCACTCCATACTGTAGATGGCAGAAAGTGATTGGAAGTCATCAGTAATAGGCCCAACAAGGCTGGTACCCAGGCTAGATATGGTCAGAAAGGGCAAAGATGTAACAGAAAACATCACAAATGGAAAGGCAAAGTCAAGAAATGGGGATAACAAGGAAAATCAGATGAAGATTGAATGATGAAATCAGAGTAAATAAATCAGAGATATTACAAAAGGCATGCAGGTATGAGTAGAGATGAAATGATGGGTTACATGAACTTCTGCAAGTGGACCATCGGCACAAAATCTCCTGGCTTCTACAATTAATTCCTAAAGACATCTAGGCTTTTGACTGTACAGGCACAAGAAAATTTTACAATAGCCAGCAAAATGTTGTAACAGTCATTGATAGACACTCAGGAAGACATGTCATTTTCCCTGGGTATTTGACCCATACTATATTTTGTACCGAGTGACTCCAACCAATAATTTTTTCAACAAAATTTTGTGCCCTTTAAGCAGAAGATACCTTTTATTCATGACTATACAGATTTAAGTCATTCGTTCTTTCATGACATTTTTTGTACATCAAAAGATTTTGATTCGGAAATTTCTTGCAAAGTCCAGAAAAAGGAGAATTGTGTGAGCCACTTGCAGAGAGAAATCAGAAATGACAGAAGAAATGACAGAATGGTGGAAGAATGGAGTGAAAGCAGGTTGCAGGGTGAAGACTTGAAAGGGAGGGTTTCTGACTCTGTCGGCGGGAAAGATAGATCCGTCGTTGTCGGCGGTTCTTCCCGGGGCAACTTATCGCACCTGTGTACAGAGATAGAGATAAAGAACCAAGGAAAACAATCATACAATCCTCCCTCTGCATACTGTAAATCTTAAAATGTTTGCAGTGATTTTATTTTTGTGGTGACCTCTCCACGATGAATTCATTACAATGGAAATGTATCTCCCATACTTTACAGAATTGCTTCAACTGCAAATTTAAAACACAACAAAAACTTTTCCATCAGACCTTGAAATAAAACCACTGCACATCTATTTACAGTTACTATATGTCATGGTTATTATGTTACCTTCACAGAAGGTACATACTGTTTTTGCTCTGTTTCTTCTTCTTTTCCGCACAAATAAAAAACATGAATATCTCCGAAACTAGACCTTGGAATATCTCGTAATTCAGCAAGCTGGTAGGTCTGCACATAAGACACTGCACCTTGGTCATTTGGTCCCCTAAAGATACCCAAAAATGATTTTATGGGGCAAAAAAGGGTGAAAAAACTAGCAATTTTAACACAAAATCGAACTTTCGAGCCCCAATTGAACTTTGGAACTACGTTCCAAGGACCCGAGGTCAACGACCGGTAGCTATGGAACCCGCCCGGGAGATATGGAACATGGTGTTCGAACGAGGTCAACGACCGCTGCTAAGCAACACGGAAGTGTCCGCCCGTCAAATGATGACTTCATCTTGCTTTAGACGGCCTGAATTGAGCCAGAAGCCGTCCTCTGAATGATTTGTGGAATTCATTTTGCCAAGAAGTAATAAGAGATCAAGAAATTCACAGAGCTTTGACTTTATTTTGCCGAATATCGGCACCCTTTGCAATCAAATTCAAGGAAGGTAGAATGAAATTGAGCGCAGGCAGAATGAAATTTAATGCCCCCAAAGTATCAAAATGTGTCTCGGTCTAGGTCAGTTCTAAGTATTTGTTTCAATACTTTCCTTGATGTTGTTTAAGCTATAGGTTTTGCAACCTGCACAAGCCAGTTTTACCATGAGCCATCCAAACATTGTTCAGATTGAGTCGGGGCGGCGGCGGTGGCGGCGGCGGCCGGGGCGCCCGGCGCGGTGTTCTCGCCAGGATTTTGTCACAGCGTCGGGGCAGGGGGCCGGGGTCCAGGGGGGGGGGGCGGCCCAGGGGGGCGAAGCCCCCCTTAAGCTCTTGCATTTTAGGCTAATCAGAAGGCTTATTCTATCAGTTTTTAGGGCCATATCTACGATAATCGTAGCAGTCACTTAAATTCTTTTCAACAGTTTAACTTAGCAGTATTTCGGGTCAAAGAGTCAAAGACAACTAAAAACTCATAAACAACAAACTTTACTCAGCTCAACAGTACTTATAACTATCGTCCGGTTTGCCATCCGAAGCTGAAGCGCTTCTTTATAGCGCTAGTACCTTCGCTGCGCTGCCGTGACGTGCGATTGTTGTTGACGGTCTTATATCCCTACGTCGCCGCCTCGCTGTCAGACGATATTCCAACGGACATGTTTCAAGGAAAATATCCGGCGAAACCGCTGTTCCGCGTCAGATTCTATTCTATAAAACACGTAACGTTACGTGGGAATAAATGTTACAGTCTAATAAATATTTTGTAGAAGCACCGCTGTGGGGAAGTCCAAGGAATGCAATAATCACGTAGCATATGAAGTTCGCTGTCAACTGGCACGCGGCTGTTTGAAACTCTAACCAACAGCGGCGGCCTTTGATGAAGTGGGCGAAAAAGTGCACTGCCTTGGTAACAAGGAAGCCGACGGTGTTGGCGGGGCCACATGGCGAGGCTTCTCCCCCGAAAGCCCCGGCCCCGAAAGGAAACGCCCGGGTTTTACATACAAACTTACGATGGTTTGAATTTTACATTGCCGAATCAAAGAGCTTCAAATTTACAACAGGAAATTTGGAAACGCGGACGGTCTTGCTCTAGAAATATGTCAGAAAGAATTGATTCTGTTTTCCGCGCTGAAAAAGAAATGACGCAACCAGTTGTAAGAGCCTTTGTGTTGATCAACAAATAAGGACATTCGCGGGAAATCTGGCTGTTCCGGGGAGGGATCCCACCCCGCTGGTCACATGCGGCAAGGCCTACTCGCTACCCTGTTTACATTTTTGCACGAACGCAAGGCCGGCACACGCAAAATTTAGAACAGGAAATTTGGGGACGCGACCCGCTCTTGCTCTAGAAATGTGTCAGAAAGAATTGATTCTATTTTCCGCGGTGAAAAAGAAATGACGCAACTAGTTGTAAGCGCCTTTGTGTTGATCAACCCCGCTCCCCAAATAAGGACTTTCGCGGGAAATCTTATACATTTTGGCTGTTCCGGGGAGGGATCCCACCCCGCTGGTCACTCGTGGCGGCAAGTCCTCTGTTTACAATCATTTCGCGCGAACGCAAGGGCGATCCTGGGTGGGAGGGGCTGCGAGACAACGGCACGGCGGGTGCTCTGAAACACCTCCCTTCGAGCTGATAACTTCTTGAAACAGCGGAGGCGCGTGCTTGGCGCGTGCTTTTGTGTTTTTACTACGATATTTTGTTATTTTTTCCCCATGTTTTGCCGCTACGCTGGATGAAAAAGCAGCGTAGCGGGCTTTTTACAGCGTCATTTTTCCAGCCGACAGCGTATCGGCCCACTATGCTGAAAAGGCCTGGCGAGAATTCTATGTTGTGTTTGAGTTACGTAGAATCGAGAACACACACGGTGTGTAGTGCGCCAGCACTCGTCTTTTGATTCCACTGGTGTTTTCACGATTCTGTAAAAGCCGAGGTTGAGTTGCGTGCTCCGCGCGATAATATTGGTGAACAAACGCACTCAGAGAGAATAACTACTAACGTTAGCACTAGTGCAATTTTCTCAGACAGGCCAATAACTGTGGTAACGCTACGTGTATGTGGTAACGTGGGGATTTCTTTGGATGTTTCCTGACATTATAAGTAACTGACATATAATCATAAAAATGTAGCGAGACCTGTTCGTTTTTATCCACAGTACTGAATAGGAACGTTTACTCAAGTTCATGCATAGAGCTGTCGTCCAAATGAAACACGGAATGGTGTCACGGTTCTAGCAAGGAGCTTTGCAAGGAGCTCCTTGGTTCTAGTTAACCGATTTTTGAGTAAAAAAAAACATTTGAGCAAAAAGAAACACATGACTACGTTAGACGCAAGGCCACTGCGTGTCGCCGGCGGTTACATAAAAAAACTCAAATTTTTACGCCTGAGACATAAAGGTATGTGAAACAAAAACGATGGACTTGATGAGTTTATTTCGCTATTAAACTGACCTTGAACAAACATGATTAACTGCAGCGTGGAACGCCCGCCCCATCTTAGGTCACGGTCATTCCTTTCACCTTGTTGTTCATCATGTAAGTTACCACAGCGCTGCGTTGGTCCCCAGCAAGCAAGTGGAGCACGGAAACGAAGTCAGCTGGGTACATTACAATTAAGCTACGTGCAGCTTTATACACGGTGGGAGTGGCCGGCACAGCACAAAACCCCAGGCACAAAGTCAACGCGAAAGTTTAGTGTAGCAGAAACCTAACCCCTTAAAGTTTGCATGATTGACAGGCGGACGGGTTCGAAGTGTGCCGGGCGGCACGTATTGATAATGAGGGCATAAACAAACTACGTACATCAAACGTAAATCAAAATTGTTTGCTAAAAATTAAAAGAAATTTATGAAATGTGAATTGCGGACTCTGAAAAAAATGATCGAGCCGTTCAAATATGAATGAATTTACACAGATTGACAGGAATCATATAGCGGAGGAAGCATATAGCGGAGAAGAGCTGCGTACTGTGAAGATTACATGGAGTGTGCAGGGGTAGCCATATCAATTTCAACTCTGAGAGTATCCGTCAACTGCGTGACGTGAACGAATATAATAGATTTGTGGCAATTTTAGCGATTACGCTAACCAGCTGTTTCTATGAATTTGTGCGATTTACAGTAGTTGGTAACCACTAGACGGCGATCGCGCCGCGCTCTTACTGCGACATAAATAGGATTGTGTAGCCTTCGATTTCACACTGGGTATATTATAGAAAACGTAAAAGTGTGACAGAGCATGCTGAGGAGAACCCTTCGCGCTGCGTAGTACAAGCGGCAAACTCTGTGAGACGTTTTTGTGAATGTACCTTCCGATTTTTGTGCTACGCTAGACAGTGTGCCGTAACTTGGTAGGCTTGTTTTAATTTTGCTCTCTTCAAAGTCTAATTCAAGAAGACAGAAACGAGAATTCAATTCTATAATATTTTGGCTTCCTTTTGACAATAAAATTGTGACTGTGTGTGCTTCTTGTCTCACGTGAGGCTGAAAAAAATTCCTAGGCCCTGACCCTCCCGCAGACGGCCGTCTTCCCCACGCTAAATGTCGTCGAGTAAACCCTGTTGACGACCGTCAGAAATGGAGAACCTTTGTGGACAGACAGACTGCCCTGTGGCTTGTAGCTATGGGACTGAGATGAGATGATGATGAGAAACCCTGTGTGGAACAATATTAGACGTTGTGTTCATTATTCAAGATGCATAACGTTACAGATAAAAAATTATCAACATTTATTTGTACCTTCTTGTCTTATCCTGTGTCAACATCTGCAACTATTTCAGTTTACCCTTCCTGGTAGAAATGCTAGGCTAGACCATGTGAAGGTAACATTCTGTATTTGCTTGCAAATGTTACCTGTCTAGTATTGTAGATAAACTGTTACTTGGATTCCATAGTTCAATGATACAAACTATCAAACAGTTGAGCAAAGACTTAACAGTTACTGATGAGCAAGCTAAACATGACAGAAATGGGACATTGAGTGGAAATATAATCTACAAAGTTTTGCATATTCAATAATTATTTTTTCATTCTCTTATGCAGGGCCTTGCTTTCAGTATGTACAATAGACCTTGGGGCCCTTTCTGAAGTGGGTTGAGATCACAAGATAATTCTCTGATTGGCTGACATCTTGTTAGAGGTTGTGTCGACAAAAGTGGAAACCTCAGCCTGGTTTAGCAAAGCCTCCCCAATGTATAATTTACAGACTGTGCGTGAGGCTCTGCATAGGAGAACAATTCAAGTTAGCAAAGGTTTTTACAGCATTATAACACTACATGCAACTGAAAGTTTGTCTTTGAACTATGGACTTCTATCTACATTTTAAGCATATGACAAGAGTTAATCATTATGCAGACACTACTGTAATTGGTCTTTAGGTGGTTACTTTAAAATGGTCAGTTAGTCAGATGATCAAAAAAATTATATCATGGTACAATGTACTTTGTTGTTGAGTATTTTTTTTATAGGATGGCTTAATTATGTTTTGGGAATTATTGAATCATCACACTGGTTTGTAGCAATGAGTCTGTTATTCATGTACACCATCTTTGGCCCCATTCCTTTTATTCAATCTTACCTGGCTTGTACTGCATCTGTGTTATATTTCATACAGTAATCAATAGTCAAAGTGATTTTCTTCCACTTGATATTGATTAAAACTGTGACCACAAAGGGAATGGAAATTAGACACAAGCCCTATTTTACACTTAACACACCCTTAAAATATTTGTTGCTACTGTAGATGATTTCTGGAGTTAAACTTTTACAAATTCTGCAGGCTTTGTGTCCTTTGGCACAATCCAATGACAGAGATATATTTTTGTACCTGCTTTACCAAAGGGACACATTCCATTCATTTTAGACCTGAATGTGTTTTATGTATACCCCCTCAACCAGCTACCCACAACTCATCATTTTTAATAACAAATCAATAACTCATTAACCTGGCTGCTACCCGTCCCCTCCAACTCTTTGGTCTCTGTACCCCTGTTGGAAAATAAGGTTCTTCAAGCTGAAAGGCCGCTGGGCTAGCGTCACATGTTTTTGTGCTGAGACATGACTTTGTGCAAATTCAAGATCAATGTATTCACTGGAATGTGTTTGATGTATTCAAAGTTAACTGACTGCAAGCACTACACTATATACTATACTGTATGATGAAAAAAAGATCCCAGAAGGACTATTCTTTCTAACTTTCAATGGTTACATTTAGTGAAGCCATGAGCGCAATGCATCAGCATGAAACAATTTGAGCAGAAGGTACAATATATATATTTAATTTGCAATGATAAGTTTGTCACAAGGTTACATCTGAATTTTGCCAAGCTACCTGATTGCTAGCCTTCTATTAAATGAATGTATGAAACAAAATTTAAAAGAAGAGCTGCTAATTGGTAACAAATTTGTTTATTCACAAGCATGATCTATATGGAATTACAGCTACCTTATCAGTGAATGTCTGTCACCATTTAAATCCACTTCCCTTAATTGATAACAAACCAGCTAGACACAAAGGATCACCAAGGTATAACAAGAGAAAGTTCAGCACCAAGGACAGGTCATCTGTTCTGGAAAATGTTTGGACCAAACATTCATGTATGCACCAATGTCAACATTAACCCTAGATAACAGTCATGGAAGAACACGTGATGTAGTGACATACCCAGTGTGACAGAGCTCAGGTAAACAGGCTCCAGGAAGTGGGACAGCAGCGCCCCCTGGAGGCCGACCACGTTCCAGCGGGCGATCTTGTCGCTGCAGGACATGGTGCGGAGACGCTCCCCGCGCAGGACACCGTCCCAGGTCTGGATGGGCGTGTCGGGGTCGATGGGGATAGTTCCTTCACCTGGACACAACATGTTGTTTCATAGTCATTTATCAAGTTATAGGCTGTCCTGGTTGAATCAATCATTTTCAGATGCCCATAGAAAGCCAGTGTTTAACAGTGCATTGGCACAATGTATAGTCTACTGTTGTGTCTTTCATCAAATGTGGAAACCGCTAGCTGTTGTTGGTACCCCATTTGGCACCTTGGACTGCCTGCATAGCGTTTTTGCTGTACACTTTTGTCACAGTTGAACCATGCTGTGTGGCACACTTACATATCTCTACAAAGGCGGCTGAAAAATCTTGAATAAGATTGATGTCAACTGTCTTTGTTTTGCAAAACTCTAAATTCAGGGGCCTAAGACACAGAAGAGTAGCCCTTTCTCTTTACCTTGCTCCATCTTTGTCCGGAGTAAGCCTTGTTTCCCGGGGTCGGAGAAGATGGGCGTGTGCTGGATGTTGTCGGACATCTCCAGTGGCTCCTCCACTTCCGACACCTGTTCCGTGTCGTGCAGCGAGAACAGCGCGCCATCGCCGCAGGGCGCCGTGCTGATGTAGAGGTGAAAGGTCACGTCTGGTTTAAGCTTGAAGTGCTGCTTGGAGTCCTCGTCACACTCCTGGAAGATGGAGTTCTCTGGGTCGTCATAGTACGTCAGCAGCTGCTGGTACAGATATCTGTGGAAGGACAACAGTTCATTTACCAAGAACCATACAGCAATCTTATTATTTACATGTAAAAGAAAACTCTTCTGCGTCCGTAGAATTACTAAATGAATAAATATTGCAGACGATCAATATGTTATAATTTGGTTCAACGTTGAAAATGCACACTTAACTTCAGAGTTCAATCAAAGATAAAACTAGTAGTAACCAAAACTACTCACATCTTGCAAAAGCATTACACAAAAATATAGGTTAAATGATGATGTGCATGCACAGAAGTAAAAAGACAAGACTGACAAAGACACAACAGGGAGAATGTGGCATGCAGCTGTGAAGAATTCAAACATGCTTCATATATACATATAATATATATATATATATATATATATATATATATATATGTAATGTATACATGAAATATATATATATATATATATATATATGTATGAGATGATACAGAAATTCCGACCAATGCATGCCACACTAACTGCTGAGATGTACATCATGTAATGTAGATTGACAAAGCAAGACCACATCTAGTAAAGCCAGCAGAGGGTATTTTGCATCTTAATGCTGATGGCAAAGCTGCATTATGACCCAAATCGATCTATGACGTTGGATGTTGAAATGAAAGTGCTACCATACCGCTGAAGTGGCAGTTTATCATTGCTTACAGGTATACATATAATTATCTAGTACTAACATCAGCAGCCACTTTGGGTCTTTTGGTGTTTTCCTGACAAGTTTTGTTGCTTCAAGCTGTGCTGCCTTATCTACACAGCTTTAAGTAAGAAAATACCTGCATGCATGGAACTACATCACACATCGGACATACTACTGAATACAACAACAGTCCACAGAGGGATCTCCTCAAGAATGTGGGGTAGCTTTGATTGGCAGTGACATAAAGGTTAGTTTAAGAACACTTTAAACGTGCATCACAGAAAATGAGAAAGGCAAGGCAGGCTTGCTGAATGGTTTCTGATAACGTCAAATGCCTTTTTAATCCTGGTCAGTTGATGAGCACTTCCTGTGTCATTAGGAAGCTCCTTAAGGGACGTAGAAAACATTAGGCCACAACAATTTGATTTCTCGCTTCCTGGAATCAGATTTGAAATAGTTTTGAAAATGCAATTATTCTGAATCAGAACATAACACGACAATATCTGATTGCAAGGTATGCACATTGCTAGCTACGAGTTAATATATACTTAGTCAGATTCTATTCATGCCATTGCTGAATCTGAAGTTTACAAAGTCAAAAAGCCAAGACTTTATTCATATATGGCATTGAGTCATGATATTCAAACTTTTAACTAGTTACAAAATGCTTTGTTGCAGCATTTGCAATTTGTATGTCAATGTTAATAATTTCAAACATGGAAGAGATCTTATTCAATGAATCAACAAGCTAAGCTGCTGAGCTATGGCCACCAACCTTGCCTTATTTAACCATTTCAATGTTAATTACGTATAGACAAAGCTTGAAGGTCTTTTCTATTATGAAAGACAATAGGTTCCTGCATTGCTTTACTGTTACTGTAATTAGGCTTAAGCTTGTTACCGAAGATAATTGATCTGATGTAAAAAAAACAGACTCTTGAAAAATCTTGCATGTTAACAACAAGTTGGGTACTGGGAGAAGCTCTGTGAGCAACATCGGAATCTACATTGGTAAATTGTCCTTTGGCAAACCACAGCTTCTTTTTAAATGTGCATGAGAAATTGAAAAAAATATCCTTTTTCTTTTAAGTGTATAAGACAGGGTTAAAGAAAAAATTATCTTGCATGTTGACACCAAGTTGGGTACCAGGAGTGTTGTGTTGTGTTGTTACCTGAGCAGGCCCCTCCTTGCAATGATTTCTGCGTGGGAGTCGTTAACAGTCTGACCCTCCAGACTGAGGTGCTCCCCTGTGATACATCGATTACCTGCTCCGTCCGTGAGGCATTGCCAAAAAGCGAGTTCCAATAGGCAGCAGGGAGGAAGAGACAAGGGACAGAGAGAGGACATTGATGGATTAAGGATATGGTTAAGATGGATGGTCTACTAAGAGCATGAGGACGGAAGAAGTCTGAGTTGTTTTCTTGTCAGTAAACCACAGCAGTGGGAATTGCAGACATGCCCTTTGGGTTTTGAGTGTCGGTGTAAAAGGCTTGATTCTTCATCAAACGTTTTGTAAAATGTCCTTCTTTTGCACAGAAATCTACTGTATCTCTTTGCTAATGATGAACACTAAGTCTTAATAAACTGCTTTTAGTAAAAGCTAAAAAGATGACATTTCACAGTTTTGATGATCATTGCATCTGAAAAAGGACAATTCAGAAATACCGGTAAGATGAAAAGATTCTTTTGACAATTCTGACTTCTTCTGCCCATGAAGGCAACATGTATGTATGTTATCTAAGCACAATGTATGTAGGTGTGAGTAGTATATGTAGAGCCGGATGAAAGCAGCACAGGTGTTGTCTGATCTGAGAGGAGAGTCAACAATAGAAGAGAATATAAAGAATTAGTACCATGGACTTGAGGGCAGATGAGTTTAAGAAATACATCTTTCTTGGGATTCATTTTTGGTTCTCTTTTTAAGCTCTTTCTTGAATCACATTTGCAAGGAATTCTGGAGTTTGCAAATTTCAGAATGAATTAATAAAAGAATACTCAAAAAAATGAATCAATACAAATTGGCTGCAAATTATATTCACCTTAAAATTTTCATCTAAACCAAATAAGGATCAAATACTACTTATTGTTGAAGATCAAAATAAAAATTCCTGATGAACAGCTCATACACCCTCTTGTCAGTCTGATTATATACATGTAAGAGAAAAGCATCTAAAGATTAGCATGTTTGTGTTTCTACAGTGTGGTACCTAAGGAAGGCCCTTCTGCACATGACCTCTGCATGCGAGTCGTTGATGGCTAGCCCCTGTCTACTCAGCTGGTCACCTGCTATACACCTGTTCCCTGGAAAAATGGCCAGAAGTCTGACTTTGAACCTAAAACTATGGCTATGTGTAGGATATTCAACATGTACATGCATATACAGGAGGGAAACAATGAGGCAATTGGACTGTTAATAAACATAAAGAGCACAAGTTCTGTGAAAGTTGTGGTTTGTGGTCTAGCACGTAATGAATGTTGCCATACATGAAGACCTGTGATACTTTTAGGATACGAAATCCCTGTTACACGTACCTACATGTATATACTTTACTGTTAGAAAATTGTACCACCAACAAGAATCACATACACAACAACTGTCATTTGGAAGCATTAAACAGCAAATTAGGACAATTTTTTTTTCTTTTTGATCACATTTTATGCTCCCAAATGATGGAAACTAATGACAGTGATTTAGAATATGTCCATGAGTCCGAAACAATCAGCAGTCAGCAGCGCCACCTACCTGTGCCTATGCTAATGACAGTCCCTTGGTCTTCATCGCCGCGCAGCATCACCATGGCAGCCAGCACCTTCCGTCCGGAGATACTCTCCTGAAGGTTCAGCACGATGTTGTTGAAGACCTGATGGCTGACTGACGCGATGCGGTCAAAGTGGGTTGGCTCAGTGGGGGCGGGCTGTGACTGACAAAAAATAAAGTAAATGCAGCTTTGTTACTAATATATAAATCAATAGACTAGTGTTACTTAATAATCATAGTTGAGGTTCATGTGTGTGTGGTCTGACTTATCTTCTGAGAATGGTGACTGGGGTTTCGCAGTTAAATGTAGAGTCAAACTTGTACAGTTAACCTTAAACCACCTCTACATGAGGACCACCTGGCCAATGTGACCACTTTTTGATTGTCCTTTAGATAATTTGTCCCATTAAGAATCCTGTCTATAGTGACATGTGGTTCACATAGTCTATGTTTTCTTGGTTCCCTGAGTGGTTGTCTTGGACAATTTTGACTGTATAAAAATGGACGTGAAATTCTGCACATCAAAGAAATACATAATCATTTTTGCAGACATCTTATAATATTAAGATAGGAGTTCTTCACCTACTAGACAAAAACTATTGCAATTTCTATATTGTCTGGTCCTCATATATATATCATTTACATTCTAGGAATACATCTATTCTAGGCCTTGAATCTCGTAATTGATCGGATTGCCACAAGGACTGCAAAGTCCTGATAATGGCATTATTGTACTTCATTCTACTCACAGAACCGTTGTTCTTGGGGGTGGGGGGCTTCTGTGGCAGCTGAAGGTGACCTTCACTGATCAGGGTACGCAGCGCCACGTCCGCCGCCTCCCGCTTCCCGTCTTTCTTGGCTTTTGCAATGACTGCTGGGAACTGGCGCCCTCCCACCACAGCTGCCATGGTGAATCTAGATAATTGTGGAGATCATTTCGGTTAGCCAAGATTCCCCCAGTTTGATGTAATATAAATAGGTGATCTGACAACTATAGAATATTATGTAATTAGGACACAAAACAAAGCAACAAGACAGTTGGCTGATGGAAAAAACAAACATTATGGCAACTTGCAACCGATGAGTCTTTCAGCAAAGCAAACAACAAGTGGAGATCAATTTCAGTTTGGGGATGACTCTGTGAATATGAAAATATTAGTCACATTTTAGTTTCATATTTTGATCTGTTGCTGAATAAATTTGACACTAAGATGTGTGTTGACATGTCATTCTGAACAATATACTCATCCCTATATCATACTTTAAGTTAGTATATTTTTTACTTGTTGAAATATAAGGTTAAAAGAACAATATTTGTTGAACTATTTCATTACATATTTACTGGATACTTAGATGCAAAGAAGACTTTGGAAATTAAACAAATTCTTTCAGTTGCTAAAAGCATCTAAACGTGTAGTGATTGGATTCAGTACAAACTACAGTAAATTGTTTCCTAACTTAACCTTTATCACACCGAAGCAGCCATTTGGCTATCAATTTTCCATAGCTTATAATTTAATACACTTAGGCAGCAGAAAGGCAGTTAACCGTCTCCTTACTGTGTTAGACTTTTGCCATCAAATTTGAATACTTTACAGAGTGAAACAGCAGGGAGAACGTTAAGGTTTTTCCACTGCATGAAAGTCACATTTGGCTATCAATTTTCCATAGGTTATAATTATGTAGTAAGGCACCAGGAAGACAGTTAACCCCCTCCTTAATGTGTTAGACTTTTAGCATCAAATTTGCATACTTTACAGAGTAAGGCAGCAGAGAGAACATTAAGGTTTTTCCACTGCATGAAAGTCACATTTGTCTGTATCATGCATTAAATATGACATGCTGCCTGGAAAAGGATATAACTTTCTGCCAGAGGAACTATTAAGGACATTAGTCCGCACCTGCGACCAGATACACCTCTTCCTCAGGGTAACATAAAGTACCGGCTTATCCCTCAAGCAATTAATATCATTCCACAGACACTTTTGAAGGTCAAATTAGTCATCTTGTTACCATTGCATCTCACAGTTAATACTGTATTATATTATGTGGTATTGGATCCTTGTCTTTGTGGCTCAGATCACACAGGAATAAATAATGTGTGTAATGCGATAATTGCTTGAATGATAAAATGTAGGCTCCTAGATCCCCCGGTGTGAATTTGCCATCCTAATCTGATCATGACTCTGAAAGGGTATTAGGAGGATTAAGTACCAGACTTATCGCATAATTAGAAAGAATGTGCAAATGGAAGGAATACATTATTGATGATCGTTACGTAAGACCCAATTTTGTGCTAGGAGCATATTTCTAACATACAGCTGTTGATATGATAAGTAAGAAATATAAATCAGACATATATTGTATTGCCAAAACATTATCACATGTAAACTTTTTTACATTTTGAAAATTAATGCTGCATCATTTTGCAATTAGAATTTCTGGGGTAAATTGCAGCTGTGCATGAACAAGTCACATTAGGCAAACAGACTATGAAGTTCTAATAGAATTCATTGAAACTGTTGACTCAATTGATAACATACACACAATATAAGTTATCATTCCCTTTTGTTGGTATTGTATATTGTTTGAGTATTATCTTGATTAGTTCTCAAAGAAGAGAATATATATACATATTCAGGGCTCGAAATACACTTTTCAGTCAACTTGCACCAGTGCAAGTTAAGCCAAAGATAACTTGCACCAAAAGAAACTTACTTGCACAACCCAAAATAGTGAACTGTTAACCCTTTATTCTTTTTCTGAAAATTTGCAAATATATGGGGATACATAAAGACCACATGTTTGGATATTTGTTTTCCAAAGCGTATTTTATTTTGGATTTCAAATTGTACAACAAATGTGAATTTAGGCTTAATTTAAGACAATTCAATGTCTACAACTTGATAAGATCAATAGATTTCTTCTGGACTCTTCGAGTGACTTCCATCACTATTCTTAACCATTGCTAGAACAACTCAATACAAACACATATAACTGGAAAATCCAGTTGATCATATCAAAGTCACTAAATTGTATGCAAAATGTATTTACTCATATGCAAATCAAGGTAAGACAACACCATAGGAATTATTAGCATTATAGAGATGGAGTTGTCTTCAAATTTTGTTTACCTGGATGTCTAACCAAGTTTAGAAATAACAAATTTAGGCTATTTTTTTATTCAGTGTTGTTTTCTTTTACCTTTCAATGGCAGACAATATTCTTGGTGTGTGTAAGCTTTTTCTAAAGTCAGGTATTAGTGGATAAAAGTAACTTGCACTGGTGCAAGTTTGGTCCAAACTTACTTGCACCACACCAATTTTACATGCACAAACTTGCATATATGCATGTGGTATTTCGAGCCCTGATATTGATTTGAAAGTTTCTTCAAATCTCATTTTCGACTTTGCCCTTTGAATATGCTCTCATTGTGTAACTTGTCATTTGTGAAATTAATAAAGCTACTGAGTTAATAATTACCAGTCTCATAATTACAGCAATTCCCTTGATTATGTTGCCAACTATGATGGATAATTAACACACAGCCAGATGTTGTTGGGAGATAACAGATAAAATTAACAATAAAAAACAAAGAAACAGACAGGCTGAAAATTTAATTTCAAATCTGTCACATCACACTGAAAGTTAGGCAAAACTGTCTGTGGAATACTCAATGTGTTGTAATTGCTGTTTTTGCCCTGCGGCAAAGTAAAGGGAGAAAAGTTGGGAAAAAATTGCCTTTATTATGAATTCAAAGTTTAAAAAAATGAATAATCATGCAGAATATGATACCTGAAATGATACCAAGAAATACATCTAAATTTTCTTCTTTGACTCTGACTTTAATCAGATTTCTTTATTTTTTGCAAGTTACAGCAAAAAATTATTTTGCACATTTTGCAGCTTCTTTGTATGATTTATGGTATGGTCATACTTTCTTTTGGAAACAGATGAAAATTGGTGCAAGCATGGATGTCATCCAAATAATCAAGTCAATGTAGCCTGATGTAAAAAATGGATGAAAAATTCAATTAAGTAGCTCACTTATGTGCAGCCAAAAATGATGCATAACTTTAGAGTACAAGGACATAAGGTCATATAATTCGATAATACTTTGATAAAGCTAGATGATTGGCCAATCAATTTCAAGGCCAATGACTTCAAGGCTGACTCAAAAGTATCACCAAGGGACTATAAACATGCAGTAAATAACTACAGCAAGTTACATTATTGCAGATGCTTAAAAATAAGTACAACTTTTGAGTACAAAGATATATTATATAATGACACTCGGGTGAACTTTGATGAATAGCCAATCAAATTCAAGGGCAATGCTGACTTTGCAACAGAAGTGACTTATGTGGAGACTGTCATTCTTGAATAGGACTGTTTAGCATAGCCATGCTGTGAATTAGGAATTTACTATCATGAAGAATAGTGACATTATTAACAGAGACTATATACATGTAGTTTATAGTATAGTGGATTCATTCCTCAAGCTACTGACATCTTGCACACTGTCGTCCCTCAGTAAGTCCCTCTGGAGCCACATACTTCAAGTTTTAAACTTGTATTCAGCCTGTCGGCCAACAGAGGCTATATATTTGCACTTCTCTCTGGATCGTTGGAGCTAATTATAATACAAACTTCTCAGTCTACATGAAACATTTTGAGAGTCGCTTTTGCATGGGTCAAATGTGTAAAATTTTGGATGAGGATTGCTGGCAAATGTATCGTTGTAAGGGCCATTGTCTTTCATTATTTGGTCACCTAGTGTCTAGAAGCCACTTTTAAAATGGATTTATGCATAAAACTTTGATAATGGTAAAATCTTGGTGGAGTTAGACAGCATTTGGAACATCCAATCAATAACCATACAACTATAAGTTATAGTGGTGAAAAGCTATTTCAAGCTGCCTCCCCAGAATACAAAATTCTCTCCTTAGTTTGATGTTTTGCTTGAAAACAAGAAAATATTTCCTTTTGCTGACAGAAAATCTTTTCTGCTATGTCATCGCAACAACCATTACAGCAAGACTTAACTAATAGGCCCAGTTCAAGACCGGTAACTACTGTACACTACCCATGATCGCTCAAACGCACCAGAGCTGATTTGAAGTCTGGCCCTGGCTTTTGAATTGGCACAGTGGCAAATTTTTGTGGCTGGCTGCCAAACCTGAGAGAAATAGGACATGATAGAATTTGAGCAATGACTACAGGACTCTGGTTTCCTCTATGAAAATGTCAAGTTCATGCCACATGCATTTTGCATGCAAGTGTCATATGACACAGCTTTAAACTTTGACAATGTGACAAATGCACCAAGCTGACAGCAACATCCTAGTGGCAGTTTACCTTTAAAGGATGTGTCTGTGATGGACAAGTGCACTAAGAGTTCCAGGAAAATCAAGGAAATTGCTTGCCTACATACAAAGCTTGAATAATCAGGTGCCTGTAATCAGTCTCGCCCTCTACATCTTTAACTGCAAACCATTACTTCTGTAGGCCATGTCAATTTAATCTGTCGGTTCTTGGATGTTTTCAGAAAGAATAAATGGAGCACTGGCAAAAAAAAAAGAAGTAACAACTAGAAATGTTTTCCCCATGGTCTTTTGTCAAGCAACTCACACACAATACTATACTATACTAAAAAGACTTGCTCATGTTTACAATAACAGCTAATATCCAAACTAAGCTCTGATTGGGTACAGATGGAGAAGAAGAAGAAAGAAAAAGAACAAACCAGCAAAAACAATACATTTCTCCCTACCTAAAACATCTTTTAAAGAATTGCAAAAAAGAAGGTTTGTAAAGATAAGGGCTAAAACAAAACATAATGGATAATAAGATTTTAGCCTTAAAAAAGCAAACAAATACTACTACTGACTGTACAGTTGCTGCACCTGTTACCAAAAGTCATCAAAAATTACCAAAAGTACAGCATATATACATATGTATATATTTATGTCCTCTATGAATGAAATTTGTATTGCGATGATGATGACATTGTAAACAGATTGATACAAGCAATAAAGCCAATTTACTGTACTGGAAAGTTGTTGAATGACCTCATAGTAATTAAATGGTGAAAATTTGCTTAATGGAAGGTGTCGTGAATTTCTTTTATCATTTTTGGAAAAAGTGAAGTGGGCAATTCTGAGAACCAATGAATTAAATTGGTGTTGCTTTAGAGCCAAAGTACACTTCTACATGTACATGATGATGAGTCCTCCACTCTACTAGCTTGAGAGTTTGCCAAGCATGATTGAATCTGGGCCATACATCAAAAACAAACTTCTGTAGATTTTTCTCCCCAGCAAATGATTGGACAAGGCAACTTGCCAACAGTTTCCAAGACCTGGTCTGTTTATTGATGGCAGTGGCAACCATCAAGTGTATTGAATTTCATGATACATTACAACCTGTAACAATGAATTTCTTAAAATACCCTCCCCCCAAGACTTCTTGTTATTGCAGTTATAATTCTTCAGTCCAAGACTTTTAGCATCTTACCTTGGATTATGAGGAGGTCCAGTTTCTGCGATCACTTCGATGGATGCCTTGACGTGCCGGGACTGTGCATACTCCATCAGAGCGCTGATGGGATTCTTGTTCAGAGCAGCAAAGGTCTCGTTGTTGAGAACTGGGGCGGCTTGTCGCTCAACTGGTGTAGTGGCGGCATCACCACCTTGTCCTGGCTGGTTAGGGTTAGCTTGGAATGCTGAGTTTTGCTGGATGATCCCGGTTGGGCTAGGAGGGACGGCAAACTGACCAGTACCATTCATGGAACGTCCGTCTTGGAAATTAGGAGCAGGTGCGCCACTGGCTGTGTTTTCCATGATGCTTCTTTGTGACATGTGTGCTTTTCCCGCAGCAAGGATGGTCCAGCAGGGTGGACAGTCGTTAATCTTAGCGACAAAGCCCTTATTCTGGAGTGCGTACAGTGTGGGGTTGATGTCCTTCTTAGTCTGGAAGCCCAGGGCCTTTGCAAGGTCAAGTGAGGTCGTCTTCTGGTTCTCTCGTTTTGCAAGCTCGATGAGGGTTTCCAAAGCGAGATCCCGTTCTGCGGGCTGGACGCTTGGCTGTGCCGGGGCTCCCAGCATCTGCAGCGCGGTGTCCACAGTGAAGGAAGACGGAGAACTTCGAGAGCCGTTGGTAGCTGCAGAGGTTTCCAAGGGCGTGTCCCCTGCCTCCATGGAAACTGGGGAGGGCGGGAGGTTGGTGAGACGTGCTGCTTCCACGACTTGCCACAGGGGCGGCACATCGTTCACCTTTTTCACCAGGCCCTTCCGTTGCATAGCAAAGAGTGTTGGGTTGATTTCCTTCTTTGTGCGGAAACCGACCATCTTGGCTAAATCGTTGGAGTTGATTGGGCTGTCTGCTCTGGAGAGGGCCGCCAGCAGCCTGTCTTCTAGAGACCCTGCTGCAAACTGGGACGAAGATGGGGCGGGATTTGCAGCCTGGGATACTGCAGGGGGCGAAGGTGGCATCCCATTTGCTCCCTGGACATTCACGCCTTCCTGAACCTGTTGAGGCATGGAGGCCAGATTCTGGTTATGGTCGATGTCCATCGGTTCTGACTTCACCTGCCAGTTGGGTGCCACAGAAGGGGGAGGGGCGCTCGGGCCAGGAATGGGACCGTTTTGATACTTTGGTGAGGGCGTCTGTCTTTCGTTCTTCACACCTGGACTCATGCGCTGCTCGTTGGGGTAATACATAGGTTGCTCGTATCTCACCGAGTCTATTCTGTCTCCGTTCTGGAAGTCGCTGCGAGCATCGTAGTATTCGTACTCGGGTTCACGCTCCTGCATTCGGTTGGGTCCAGGGTGGTTGAGGTGGTTGGGTATTGCTGTGACGCCTGGAACAAGCCCCCAGCGTGGGGGTGTCTCTGAGACCTGATGGATTAGAAAAATATTTGCATGAAAGCTAAAAAGTGTTGGCTGGTGACACATGCTCAAAATCATCCTTAAAAGGATTGTCTGGGTTGCTGAAAATTCAAAGTCACAGATTGATGATTGCATCATGCTGGATCCTGGAGTACCATGCTTTGACATAAAATTACCTTTTCTATTGTCCCAGTGTTCCTCAAGCTCAAACTATTGGAGCCTACAGAATTGCCATCCAAGTTGGTTTTCTTCAGCTCTCAGGCATGTATTATCCTCTTACCCACTTTGTGGTAAGTAAGGGAGCAGTAGAAAACCGACTATAGTGGCACCAAGGCTAACTACAGAATGGTAGAATTTAGCAACAAGCACAATGATTTAGATGAACAATTATGATTGTTCTTACCTTGACTAAGAGGCCCCGTTTTTGCATAGCATACAGGGTGGGGTTGACTTGCTTGCGGCTGGCCAGACCAAGGTGGTTGGCAATCTCGGTGGGGTCCTTCGGCTCCTGGAACTGCACCAAGAAGGAGATGATCGCATCCCACCTCTCCTGTGTGTAGCCATTCTCAGGACCCTGCTGCACAACAAAACAACGTGTAAGATTCAGGCTGAATGAGTGGTACTCATTATGCTGTCTTTGGTGCTGAAAGCCTGGTGGGTGTAAAGGCTGTTGTGATATGGCTACACCAATGGACAACTGGGAGGAAAACTTCGATCGAACCATCACTCAAACCAATCTTACACAACAAAACAGCAACGTGTAAGTTTCAGGTGGAATTGTGTGGTACTGATTTTGTTGTCTTTGGTGCTGGAAGCATGGTGGTTGTAAGGCCTATTATGGTATGACTACATCAATGGACACCTGGGAGGAAGACTTTGATCTGACCATCACTCAAATCAATCTTGCACAACAAAAAAGCAAAGTGTAAGTTTCAGATAACTTATGACAGTCTGGTTGTATCACTGTGTGGTCTATCTTTGGTGCTGAAATCATGGTGGTTATTAAGGCTACCGTCACAGTGGCTTGCAATTAATTTCCTTAGTTCCTAGACATTATAAAGCAACAATTAACCAGGGAGGTATGAAATTAAAGAAAACAGCTGTGAAAAAAACTTTGATTTGACCATGACTCAAGAAACATGTGACTCCAGTAAAAGCATCTGCCAGGGGTGGGGGGTGGTATGAAATATTGTGATTTTACCATATCTGTGCCATAAATCAATATAAAGAAGCTGATCCTGACATCTGGGTAAGCAGATTACTGCCATCTACCCATCAGCTCATTTACCACATGGTTATCAGAGTAGTTGGCATGTAGATAGTTGTGATCTGTTAAACGATTATGACAATGATATATTGCATAAGACAATTTGTATGATGCATCAAAATGATCTTAACAAGGTAGGCTCCAAATGAGCCATTTCAGTTTGACTTCTTGGTTCGTAGGTTTGGCCAGCCCTTTATCTGCTTCATCTGATTTAAAAGTGATAAAATAACCTGACTGATACAAATGTCTTTCTAATTATTCCAGGGATTTTTTAAATTCATTCACCCACAATATGTCCAATATTCAGCGTTTAAATACATTGCTAAACCAGTCTGATGAGTTTGCTTTCTGGCTCTAATTATTCCCAGTAAAAATTCAAAGAAAAAACATTGCATTGCAGTACGGCCTAACAAAGTATGTCCAATGGTGATGCACTTATTCAAATCTTTCTCGTATACATCAACATGTAATGATTCAACCTGTCAATGTAATCGACACAGCGACAGCAGGGTCAAGGTTCACATCCACACCATCGTCAAGTTTGTGACATTCACAAATTATCTATGAAATATTCATAGAACTGTCCCAGCCATTCTCTGCCATTCATTGCACCCTGTCATGCATATGGCTTTATCTGTTTCTCACAAAGCGGAAACCATTCACTATCTTTGCCACCGCATGAGCAGTTGCGTCGCCATATTGTTAACACAGCTGTTCGTGCACAGAATACTGGCTGGTAATTGACCTAGCAGTGTAAGGTCTGTTTCTGGTCCCTCAGGGGAGCAGAAAGAGCTGTCTCAGTGAGAAAAGCTCATTGTAATCTATCACAATTCTACCTCTCATTTCACAGAGCCAGTTGCTGTTGTAAGCAGTTGATTAAAAGTGACACCACCTCAGAAATCCACCTCATGCATCATAGTATTTTGGACACCTTCAATACAAGGGAAACAAAGCAGAATAGCTCAATGCTGGCTATTATTCATAGAGTGACTGAAATGTTCACCTTACTGATGGTTATTTCTGTTATCTCCCTTGCACAGAAGTATTTGTTATGTCTGGTTCGTTTTGTGTTGAAACTGAAAAATGCCAAATCTATATATGAAAGCATACTACCCAAACAAAGTAATAAAAAAAATTGTGACAGAGACAAATAACCACAGAGCAGATATTTCATTTACCAGTGAAAGGAACAAAGGTAAATGTTTCTGAGAATCTTTTTTTAAGTAGGAGCCCTTAAAGTCCTTAAGGTAGGAGCATTTAATTTGGTCATGCTTCTTGCTTTGCACTTTGTTTCTATTCTTTAATCCTTCACATACTGATCTATTTATTCCCTTTCATCATTTGAAGCATTAATGTACATGTATGATATGAAGAAACATAATAAAATGAGTGTATATGGGCACATCTGGCACATCAATACTGCAATAATGCTGCATGTGGAAATATTGATTATCAAATCAAGGCATGTGGAGAATATTTATCCCTAACACTGAGAAGTGGGCCAACCATATCATCAGGATAAACCACTGCAAGATTAATAGAAAAGATATCATAAATGGACTGTTACATTTCAAAATGTTTATAGGGGGGACCTTCTTGATAGAAAATTTCCTCGACATTTCTGAAGAGGCTTTGAAATTAAATAGTTAGGATCATGGTACTTGAGACACAAGAAGTCTGAATTGTTGTTAAGCCTTGAAGAAGTAAGGAGTGTCATTTTTAGTTGTAACAGGTTACGTAACACCAATGCTGATTGCAATGTCTTTAAGAAAGGAATGCTGTTCTATTTTCATTTAAAGTGTTATGAATATTCAGAGCAAGTGCTAGACAGCTTGGACCATGGTCTCAAAGGTCTAAATACTGCTGGACTGTGTATTTTAAATGGGTTTAAGTCGATTGAATCTGATTTTGTGGTAGGGAGGAAATGGAGTGTTCACGTTTGAGGTAAAGTGGTCACTGCAGAAACCATGAACATAAAACCACTGCAAAAATTATGACTGATTATTTATTCTAGGTTACGTAGTGATACTACATAAATCATATTTCAGCATCTTGTCTCTGGATAGAAATATCTATTTTCACTAGTTTTTGAAATGGTACGGTCCAAAAATGCCAACCCGCATCCTGTAGAGAAAGATCAATAGTCACGTGTAGTACAGGGAAGACATATCGCCCCAGGGAAAATCTCCCTCACATTATCAGTACAACATTACCACCAAGCAAACTGTGGGTCCTTAATTGCAATCATGAATCACAAGACGGGGCAGACTGCGCGATCAATTAGGGTGGCATTCTGCACCTGTCTGCGCGCATCTTTAAGAAGACAAGCAGGTTAGGAGTGAATGCACAGGTGACTCCTCAAGGTTACTAGAACATCAACTGTCTGATTCATCACAGAAATCGCAGAAGGCAGGGAGGGGGGCAAGGAAATGATGAATAAGACTTATAATCAAGTCCTACTGAGTTTGCCCACTGGTAGATGAAATCAGCCAATGATTTTATTTTGTCTTTTACATTTATTCATGATCATTACACAATTCTTCAAGATATTATTGATGGATATTTTCAGTTCACTAAAGCGTATGCATTGGTATTCAAGGCCAATCCATCCATGATACATACATTGTATACCTGTATATCTGCTTTGACTAGCAGTGTGGATATTAAAATTTTGTTACCGGTTTATGTAGTCCTTTTAACCATTTCTCTATAATACCAAATATTTACGGTGATTAAACTGTAAGACTAGGAGTTGAGTTATACAATAGAAACATTCACACATAGAAATGAGAACATCAGGAAAAGCTCTATGATGTACTACCCCTATGCTCCAACACCCCTATGTTGCGGCACCCATTTTGTAGGGTTAAGGTTAAGATTTGGAGCTGATAGAACATTCAGGGGTAAGTTGTAACCACATGCACAACAGATGATGATAATAAGTTATTTGAATTTTAATCTGATAAAGTGGTAACGTTATCTTGTTTGACTGCCATCTTCCTTTCCCAGAGCAATGTTCAGAATTTGAATACTTTTTTTCAACTGTCAAAGGTACCCTAGATCAGAGTGCCACACTGATGTTTGCACGGACAGATGTTCTGTACATGTAAATGATTATTACATAGGGTACAGGATGACACCGTGTACTACCATTGCATACACTAGCAGCGGGAGAGTGTCAGAAGTAATCCACACATGTCCCTCATGTACGATTTAACACGCGCTACACAAAGTTACGTACGTCAGCGCGCATTGCACAAGGGTGTCGTTAATGCCTGGAGGAAATTACCAGCAGTGATCAGCAGGGAAACCAGCAGGTACAAGCTTCATCTGGACATGTGTTACTGCCTCACTGTTAGAACATTATAAAGGTTTGTTCTCATCTGGACATATGTTACTGCCTCACTGTTAGAACATTAGAAAGGTTTGTTCTCATCTGGACATGTGTTACTGCCTCACTGTTAGAACATTATAAAGGTTTGTTCTCATCTGAACATGTATTACTGCCTCACTGTTAGAACGTTATATAAGGTTTGTTCTCAACAGGGGAAGAGGGGTGCTGCTCCCTTATATAACTAAATATGAACCCTGTTACCCGTGAAAACAGATTATCCCAAAACTGGAAAATTCAGATTGAACATTTTAGGCTCCATGTAGCCGCATTCTTTGACTGTAACTTGATAATAATAATAAAATGATTTCACTCTTATAATGCTTGGGATGCCCTGCCCCATTTCCACATCAAATTTTCAAAAACTCATCACCCCCCACCCTCTTGGCCTGCTTGGTCCATATTCTTGCATTGTCTACAATTTTTCTAGGACTTCATTGAAGGCTTTTAATCATAAGTTTCTTTCATACTGTAGAGAAGATTTCATTTGACAATAGTATGTTGATGAAGGTTTAACATCTAGGTTAGTAATATTTGAAAAGACAAATCAATCTCTACAGTTGGATAAGATCCAAATATTACTTCTGGACATTTTCAGTGACATCCATCACTCTTCTTCATTGTTTAACAAATTGAATTATAACAATGTTTTGTTAAGGCATGGGTCCGACTTCTAATACTGTGCGAAACACAGTAGACTAACAACTCATTGCCCTATTCTATTCAGAAAAGAGATTGACAACCATATAAATGCCCAAGTTCCATCAAAAGTGTCAAAGCCTAATCTTTTTAAGAGTTAAACAAGAAGCCCAGAATCATAATTTGATCTCCTAATGCTGTAACCTTCAAAAATAAGATATGCAAATCTCCTGGTATTATCCTTGCATACTTCATGATTATGCCACCAGCAAACTACCATTTATCTTCATTATCATCACTCACTTAGGTGTTTTTTCCTCAGGTAAAGTGGCGGGTAGCTTGTTATCTACATTTCCAGGTGGTAAGTTTGACAACAACGGATGAAGTTTTGGATGGGAGCTGTCAGTTATACAGCGCCTATTACCAACTTGGCTATCAAATAGAACATCTTGGCCTTATTTCATACCTGTCAAGAGATTTGAGTAATGTGGACTTGGAGAAAAATCTCCATTCTTTCACTGAGATGAATTGGAAGGGCCCTGGTGGAGGAATTTCCTTTGAGATGAAAATGATAGAGCCTGATTTGAATCAATAATGATCTATGTGAAATATTACCTTGAAGTTCTTACACTACCAAAAATGCCATTCTTATTCATTCTTTGTAGAAGAAAAGTCATCTTCCATAAAGAAAATCATTCTCTGTTTGACAAAATAAGAAAAAGTCAGTGAGGCAGTAAAAGTTTGCAATGGTGATGCATGCACAAAACAAGAGATCTAATGAAAAATCATACCTTGGTAAAATATTTAGTTTTTGTGAATTTCTTAATGTCATAATCCTTGCACCATCACATATTTTATTTATCCTCCCTTTCCCTAATTCTTCCCTTAATCAATCCAAGCTACATGTATCTCACGGCGGTCGGTTGCTAGGGTATTCTTTCCCGTTGCTATGCGAGTTCGACAGAGTATCGGGTTACAAGAGGCCTACTATTTGCTAACCGTAAAATATTTCAAAATAAACACTATGTTATGACAAGGAAAATGTATTCAAAATAAGATTAAATTCGCAATTTTAGATAGTTTGAATCTTCCCGTTTGAATGGAGATAGTTGTTTTGTTTCGATTTTGCTTCCAAAGACGATTATTTTCTGTTTCAAGGAAGGCCTTCAATTTGACCATACTCTTGATAAGATGGGCCGCAAGTGCCATGGCAAATTCTCGATTTTTATATTTTTCGTCATCTGAGAGGCAAATAAAACTTTCTGTTTTTGGGATTTTTTAATTTTTAATTTTAAGCAAAGTTACAGTCAAAAATATGCGTAAAAATGGCATTTTTCGCACTTAATTACCAATAATTCAAAATCTAAGGCATTTTTTAAAAATCCCAAAAACAGAAATCTCGGGAAAACCGTTGCGGTCATTTTGAGCCGTCAATGAGTTATGTTGGACTCTTCTTGGTGGAGATCTTAAACGAGGTTTACACGCATGTCATGCCGCACGGAGAGCGGGAGGGTGTAATTGATACCGGTGTAAACAACACTTATGATATTCAAGGTCACCAACAAAAACGCCAGTAGCTTCGTTACATATTACAGGTCCCAAACAAAGTGAAAGCATAGATGTACTGTCCAGAAAATTGTTTATATTGGTTAAAAACTATATTTTTTGCCTGATTCAAGTTAGTTGGGGGGAAAATGCCAGAAAGCACGGTTTTACCTGCAATGACCACAGATGACCTAAATAGAACACGGGTTCGGTTCGAAATACGTCAGATGGAACATCATGGAAGAAGGTTCGAATTCGGCTAGACATGGGAGGTTTTGAGCCCGTATTTGACCACCGTGTCTCCCTTCATTTGGCTGGCAGTCAGCTGATTAGCTGTGCATGGACTGTACATGTATCATGGTGTACATCCATGAAAAAGGTGTCAACCTGTAATGCTGCAATACCTGAAAGTACTGCTTGGGGCCTCCAATAACCACCCCACATATACCAAAATTCATTAAGATCAATTACAAGGATCTTAAGCAGCAAGTGTGATCACACAGGCACAACCAAAAACAGTATCCTTGTTGTAAAACCCCATTTCTGTGACAAAAATGACTACTTCATCTTCAATGAATTTCATATCAAACTAATCAAGCTGAATGTTTCCAAGTTAATTAGCATTTTAATCTGTCACTAACCAATAGTGAGTCAGTACATCAGTTTTATCCGTGTGTAGCAATCCAAATTGTCTCCCTAGCCAGAATGTATCAGGGAATATTCTAGCCAGGGGTATAGTACAGCTTGCTACACTGGTTACCTAGTATGCACCAGCACAGCATGTCTGAAAAATCATTTTGACCCTTGGAATAGTTTGCAAAGGTTGTGGTGGTTTCATTTCCTTGCAAGTCTGTTTCATTTATTTTCCCTGTCTACCATCAGCTAAGGAATTCAAACAACCAAGTTACAGCAATATGATGTACAATAAGTTCAAGGTGGTGGACCCACAAAGCTGGCAGTTCCCCAAGAGTAACGACACAATACCACCAAGGCACCATTTCCAAGGTCTTCACAAGGTCTTATCTCTAAAGCTGTAGGCGGCATGTCTGGAGATTCCTTGCCCAGGGACAACCTGTGCTATAAGGTCATAGACATGAACAAATATATCCAGAAAGATGAACGTGCAAGGTTTACAGTCTTAGCAGGTAAGAAGATGGATTGTGTAAGAACGGAAGACACACACAAGTAATGTGGCTGGTAGGCTTATAGGTCCCAAGATATCAGTCAGCCTTATCAAGGGTCTGATCTAAGAAATCAATGTAGTTAACAAATCTTAAAGGGGCATTCAACTCCAGAAGCGAGCAATATTTTCTGATAGATGATATTTTGGGGGATACAAATGCACCAAACTTTTTGCAAAGTTACGTATACCTCATTTGTCTTTTGACAATAATCCTTTTCTAAATCCAACCATACAAATCTGCTTCTAATGTATTGCGCTGAATACTATTTTGTCAGCATAGCCAACTTACATCACATTTTCTCATGGTAATAAGATAAGCTTGACAAAGCATTTAAGAGGCTATCAAACACATTAAGTTAGTCAAGTCAAAAAGTAAACCTAAACATCACCTCTTGTCATGGTCAAATCCTTCCTACCAGTGCACAATTGGAATCAGGGGAATTCAAGAACTCATTTGCCGCAATGTTCACCCTGCATTTAGGCTTCAACTTATGAAACAAACTTGATTCAAGCAAAACCATTTATTCTCTGATGAATTCTGATACCCGCTTCTGGAATGGAAAGCCCCTTTAAAAGGAGACTTCTTGCCCAGAAACATGCATCTATATATGGTAGAAATTGTCGATAAGCAGAAAAATTTCTAGGAAGCAGGTTCAAAGCTCATTCCTGAAGAGGGAAGATGGATTACTTCAAGTAAGAGTCACGAAGGAAAATGCTCCCTAGATGTTTCATCACACTCCAAAAGGTGAGTCTGGCAGAATTCAAAGCTCTAGATCTTATCCCAGACAGTTTGATAGGACTTTTAAGATAGAAATTGCTGATTCAGGGAGACCTGATGGATCCTTAGGAGACACATCACATTCCACCAAGACGCCTGTAGGCTTTTCAAAGGTCCTTCCGATGTCTTATCTCTAAGACTAGTGTGCAGAATGTCTGAAGATTGGGGCCCATGGACATTACTGGTATAGTGAAGGTCACAGATATGGCAGTAGCTATGGCATTTTTCAAGGTAACAACTTGAGTGCAAAGCAACATGCAGGTGTGCAAAATTGCTTACTTTAAAGATATGCAAAGGCTCCTTAGCAATTAAACCAAGCTTTCTAGAAGCTTTTCAATGGCTAACAATTTATCGGGTATGTTATAAATGAAAGGTCGCAGAATTTCTGACCCAGTGACAGATGAAGGTGCAGGTTAAAGATGATAAGAAATATTTCCAGGAATTTGCGATCAATAGTAATTCTTCAAATTCAGCAGGTGCAAGAAGCTTGATCACTCAAGTATGCATTTGCCACAAAATTGGTTACAGCACATCTAATAAACCACCTGGCCAAGATAGATATAGAATATGACACAAGGCTTTCTGTATCACACAGCGGGTCAGATCACCTGACTGCTGGAGGGTGATCCGACCCGTGGGAGGGCTGGAGCAGAGATTGATGTGGAATACACCATCATGTTGTATTTTATCTACATGTACATGTTTGCCATACCCATCCGAGTAAACATGTTCTAATGTGAAATGAGTCAGAGGTTGAGGAAATTTTTGGCGTCCTCAAACAAAAAAATCAACAGCAATTCTAATGCCTGAGTGTTGCCTTAATAAATGCTTCATAGCAATCCACATGTCGCACTCAAAGTGAGTTTGAATTATTTATGGAAGCCTGTGTGATAATAGTAGAACTCAATGTGATATCCCAAGTTATTACCCAATTCAAAACACCCGTATTGAACATCATCACGGCGTCAGTATGACATAGGTGCTTGTACATATTTCCAGGAAATTCTGTTTGTGGATTATGTCTTCAAATTCAGCAAGTGCATGAAGCTAGATTCTCAAGGATGGATGTTTCATAAAAGTATTTACAGCACATCACACAAAACACCTGGTTCTGAGGGACTAGATAGACAAATATTTCCAGGAAGCCGTGTTCAAGGTTTGTTTCTTCAAATTCAGTGAGTGTAAGAGGCTGGATTACTGGTGCAGGTGGATGCCCAACAAAATGCAATGATTCACCTGGCAAGGGAATGGACAGATAAGTACAAAATTGTCCAGAAAGTAAGATGCAAGGCTAGTCTTCAAAGCCGGAAGGTTAAGGAAGCTTGGCTACTGGATGATGAATACCCCACAAAATGTAATGGCTTCTCAGAAGTTGCAGCACATCTAAGTAACACATCTGGCCGGCGGTCCATGGTGATAATGTTGATGCCTATGCCATACGTATTTTCCAGGAAGACCTAAGCCTCAAGATGAGCTTTAACAGGTGGTTACATAACATGATTGAAATTGTGTTAATGTTGACAGGCAGTCATACATTTTGTATAGGTACCTTCTATATGATATAGAACATAGGGGCTACATGTACCTGAATTGGATACCTTGTTACTTGGACAACCTGTGAAAATGGTAATGACAGACACACTAAAACAATACCTCCATTTTCATGATGATGATATCAAGTAAAATAAGAATGAGATAGATTCAACTGTAATCTGCACCATTGCTGGTAACAGTCACTTAAGTATGCAACAGAGATTTCAGAATGTTGAAGCATGGACTATCTGTACAATTAAGAGTCCCCTGTGGCAGATATGACCTTCTTTTTCTTGTCACAGATGACGATTGCTCACTTCTAGAGGGCTTTGCTGTCATAAAGAATGGCTTTCCCAGCACGCCAAGGGAATGCCTGAGGTCGACAGCTAAACTTTCAGCACCTTGGAGAGAACATGAAATTGATGACTTCATCTTTCAACAGCTTTAGTTTTAGTGTCTCCAAATCGAGCAATGACCAGTTTTAGTCTCATTGGAGATCATTAATTTTTGCTGCAGTGTAACACACAGAAAAGATTCTCCACAGGCCAGAGATAACAACAAAGGCAAGCCTCATGACGAGAGCAAGGAAAGTACATGTGCAGTAAAAGGTAAAGTGTTTTTGAGGCCACAGAGGCAGTGGAGTGTTATCCATTGTGACTAGGGCACGTCATTGGAAGAAGGCACTCATCTCTTTCCTTCTACCACCTTTTAACCTTCACAACCAAAGTCAGGCACCCATCTTTACACCTGGGTGAGGTGAGCAAAGTCACGTTAAGTGCCATTCTCAAGTGCACAGTGTCTAGCCAGGACACCAGGAATCACACCTGTGACTTCTTGATGTTGTGTCCGCTAGCTTAGCTACATGTAGTTGGTCCATAATCAAGATTTAAGCCACTTGCAATTATCTAATAAAACGTAAGATATTCAAACCTAAAGCATGGGATGGGATTATCAATATCCAGCAATCTCTACAAACAACTTGTAACATGCATTGGCATAATACCGGTAGTAAGACTTATACCGGTAGATTAAAAATACTGGAACTTAAAGAGATCTACACATGCAACAATAGTTATTTCTGAGCTGTGCACACTTCAGACATCTAAGTGTCCAATACATCATTTACAAAGCATCGATAACAATGCATTCGAAGACAACAAGGCCAAAAGTTTTCAGTATCTTTTTCGGGGTAGGCAGCTCGTCGTGGGACGAACACACTGTCACATTCATTGCCAAATTTATAGATCATAATTACACATGCTCACGGCACAAGACGAACATGATTCAACAACAATCTTGAATTTCTGTTGGTGACCTACAACTCGTGTCAAAGTGTGAAGAACCGTTGCATAATAGCCCGGATCTACGACTGAATGGGCAAAATTGAACGTACGCAGCCATTTTCCCGCCATTTTTATATCTACGCTAGCAGTGAAGTGTTACGTCATAGCGGTTGTGACGGACAAAAGTTAAATGAAGATTTTTGACAGTATACGTCCGTTTTCTCATGACATTTTGTATGCTCATGCAGGTTTATGTTTTATGCATTTACGAACAGAAAAGGAAGGAACATCAGGGGATGTATAAAGGTACATAACGACAGTTAATTGTGCCGTGTTTCTTCCTACCGGTATTTTTACCCCCTCCCAACCACGCGCCCGTTCGCCGTGTAATTCCGCGGCGTGTTACAATTACGATATTACTCTTTTAGCAGGACAAGAGTGGCAGAAAAGTTACACAGAAGAAGTGGCAAGGGTAACCTATAACAGCAACATGTAACTGGAGAAAATGATGCGTTGACAATTTGTCAAATCAGTATGGCTAGAGAAATCGTCGTAAACGTACCGGTATTATGATAATAGATGTTAGTAAAAAGTGCTGAATACCTAATGGGTAAACTTATTGAAGAGCATTACTGTTATGTGGGGATGTCATGGTTGCTGTCCACAGACAATGGGTCTCCTAGCGATAGCTTTTCTCCATTTCATGACACTCTGCACAACACTGATAGATGTTTGAGGTCTCTAGGGCGGTTAATGGAGCCTGCAAAGTTCAAAGGTGTAGCTAAGGGTGAACATTCTAGTCACACAGGATCATTTCTTCCATTCCATGACCTTGCTGCCGACCACGTAAAGAGGTTTAAACTCTTCTGTGTACCTCAGTTTACAGAGCTAGAGGTACCTTAGTAGACATTACGATTTGTAGCAAATGCTCATTTCTTGGAATGCTAGCCCTCTTGTTATGTAGAAAATTCTAAGACAGGGCAATTAGGCAGGATTGAAATGCATGGCTCAAAATTCCTTCAAGTTTCTTTTTAGTTTCTTCAACATGTGATTCCTATGCCAGAGCTAGCACCATCTTAGCCTGCCAAAATGTACCTTGTATGTACTTTTTCTGCAATCTTAGACATATTGTAGGCAGTTATTAGTCCTTCGAAGGTGGACTTCAAGATAGAAGCCATGTATATATAGGAAAAGCTTCAGGCATATTGGCCTTAGGCATTAAATCTCTGCACATTCAGAATACAACATACTTAACATTGAAATGGAACATCAAGAGGTTGGATAAAAGAACTAGCCATGGTGAGTTAGCATTTCTCTACTATAGCTATCAAAGAGCATCATGTTTGCCTGAGTCTTCGGCCACTTGTTTTGAGCCTTGGAATGAAATGAGATTGTTATGCTGTGAAATTCGATAACCTTGAAATTATTGTCCATGGTGACCGATTGATGCTGTAAGAGATGGTGCTAACTTGGGAATGTAAAAAACTGCAGACTTGGTGGCACCAGTAGTAACATCATCACCCTCTCCATGGGTATGGAAGAAAGGCTCCCCACCATTTGGCATGCCTCTCTACATCCTTTATTGAAGATTACCCAATAGGGAACTATAACCTATCCTTGACTGAATGGGTGCAATTATATAATCCCATCACTCAGCCATGTTCCAACAGAGTATAGTTCTAGTTCTATTGGGACATAAAAAGGCAAAGTATGACACTGTTTTGATAGCTAGTAGTGCAATTGGTATAAGCCCTCTCACAGACATCAAAGGTAAAGGCCCCAAAATTGAAAACAGTTCTTGTCTTGACCATTGTTTTGATTTGCGTTTTTTGGGTGAGCGGGGGCGGGGGGTGGTGGTGTGTGTGCTTTACCTTTGAAATATTACCTACAATTCCTGTCGCAGCACATACGTTTTGATCTCTGTGAAAGGGCTCGCATTGTGACCCCTACACTTGTCAATGAGTAGTATAGGTTCTTTGTATGTGCAGAGGCTTCATGCTTGAAGCTTATACACCTGAAGCTTTATTCTTATCAGTGAGCTACATTCAGCTGAGCTTGGAACTCATTTTTGCATACCAAGGGCAAAGGCCAAGTGGTAAGAATTGACACAAAGAAAAAGCCACCATTACTATATTGAGCTAATAGATTTTTGCCTGAAGCCTAATGAAATATTGATGCGGTAAATGAAGGGAGAGGCAATTTCCACTGTAAAGTTAGCAGAGCATTCGCAATACCATCTGGTTTGAATCGATCCTATTGTGCATAAAGCTAGCAGAACATTCGGAATGCCATCTGGCCTTTATGATAAAGGATGGAAAATGTCTGATGTATGGATTTTCTACTTGTTACAGCAACAGATATCATATTTACAGATATCTGCCCATACCCACTGGGGGCACCTTTGACCAAATGCTGATTCACAATGCTGTTCAAGTCACATGACATAGACCTCAGGTCATTTCAGCTTGAGAATGATCTTAAGCTCATTGTCTGATCTAAAGCTCATTCATATGAGTGCTTTAGTTTGTGTAAAGAAATAGGATATAAAATCCTTATAATGTCAACCATCACAAATCTATTGGAACTTATAATATTTGAAGTTGAAGGTAAGAATAAGATAATGAGTGCTATTTAAAGTGACTATTTTTTAATATTCCAAACTTCCATTTCTCACAGTTCTTGATACAAACACATAAGCACAAGTCTCCCTAGCAAGAAATAAAGGAAGTGCAGTGCAACCAAGAGAACAATTGGACTTTTGTGGCTATTTTACTGCAATCCATCTCTATAAATAGTCAGAGAAACTGTCATCATATAAAAATATCAAATCATAAAAACAATAATTTCCAAGTACTGTATAGATTAATGAACTGGTATACACACTACAAAATATCCACCTTGTCACAGGCACTGAAAGATTATTTTTTTTATTCAGTAGCTGTAATCTGGATCATCCACTTTCACTTCCAATTCAAAATTAAACATTTTTTTTACAGCCTCACAATCTACAGAGCATACAGTATATGACATTGTAATAACCACAGGCTAGTTGGGCAGCCCTGGCTATGCGTGCTAAACAACCAAACCAATAAATAAATAAATAAATATGCACCAACCACATACTTTTCCAGCTCAGTACATAAATCATGTATGCTGGGCTGGTCCATACTGCAGCCTACTGTAGCACAGAAGCCAGACATTATGTCATTTCATTGTCCAATTTTACGGTCCTTTGTTCCGCCTATTGTCTTGCTACACAATGTAGGACACGTGATGGAAGTGACAGACAGAATCGCATCATCCACTATGACTTAACTGTACTATAGACCCAATGTCGCTGCTCTGTTGCATCTTTTCATGGCCCTTTTGTCATTTTGAATAATTCATCACAGGGGTGCTCTGTCATTAACACTGTCAAAATCTACATGTACAATTTGCATGGGGTACCACCAGATAAGACATTAGAAAATAAGACATATTTTGAATTAAAAAAGTTATCTTTTCACTGAATTTCACTTGCTCATATCCTGAGCATATTATTTGTAGCAATTCTGAACAGATTGTCAAAGAAATTTATCATTCCCTTACACAGTTTGCACTTCCATACATATGTTTTTCAAGATAAAGACTTAAGCCCTGTCTCCTCCTGCTCTAAGCCATTTTGTGACCCCTTGATGAATTGATCTGCGCAGAAAAATGAGCAAGTCGACAGACCAATCATCACCCTCACAGCCATTTCACACTCCCCTCCTGGCAAAACAAATTAACTGCAACTCGCATGCGCAGCTGAGTCGGCTTTTTTTACATCACAGGCCACAGACAGCAAGCTGGAGCATCATGGGTAAACTGATACCTGTCTTCTTTGAATCTTACCTCTTACCTCTGAATCTCTCCCTATCTTATATGTTAGCATTTTTCTCACAATTCTGGTCAAACGTTTTTGACTTAGCTGTTCATCAAACTCATTGATCCAGTCTGTTTATCACAATAAGCAATGATAGCATGCCAATTACTATTGAATTTAACAGTTGGACCAATGAGAGAGTGGTTTCATTTGTATGTTCTAACAGAACTGGATGGGGATATGGGATCATTCTGTTTGGGGTGACAGTCAATACTGCATACAACAGCTAAATGAATATAGATTATGGCAGTGAAGAAATAATGGCTCAAACAGAGTCTTGATACAGTCACACCTGGTCTGGGCAGCCACCTGGCACAGCCAACCACCTCCAGTCACCACCCAAATTAGAAAATCTTGTCAATTTTTACATTAACTCCACCCTACCCTCAGCAATCGTTTTTATCTCAGTCATTTGAGTAATTACTGAATACAAGTTTGCATCACTGTACTTACAAAGATCATCAAATACCATGTACTTCAACTGCTGCTCATGACTGTACTTGAATTTGACATTCACTGCACTCCCCTGACAACGGGCGATAAAAATGATGTAAGCCAAAACTTCCACTTCCTAATGTCAGCTGCATTAATGAATGAAAATATATCTGACATTTGAAACTAGGAAAAAGACCTTATATAAGTTGACACTTACGTTAATCATAAATAATTGACAGTGTCTGATGATCCAGAGTTGGAGAATTAGGCCATTTGTAATTCTCACCGTGGGACTGATTTTGGCACATAGAGTTGGATATGAAGCACACTTAACTACCAGGTGGAATGACATTAATACTGAGTGGTATAAACCTTTATGTGTTCCACTGTGAATACTTATTAGAAGTACCAATCTGCAAGTTAAGGGTTGTTCCAGAAATATAAATCTTAAGTACTCTAAAACAGTAAGTGTTAGCAGTGGTTTTGTTACTTTAAATGACGGCAAAAAATGTTATTCTGTCTTCTGCCCACCTATCCCCTTGTAACGTCTGCAAACTTAAAAGCAAACACTACATTGTCTTCCTACCCAGTTCTCATTTACATTGTTGTAAGAATAAAAATTGAGCTGCATGAAATCTGTTGTGACTTTAAGAGGTATAGAACTTGCTAAATGCTGCAAAGTCAAGTTTGCAGCAAGTTTTCAAGCAGGGGAAAGGCGACATTTATGATAGGCACATAAGTATTACTGAAAGTGGGCCACAGATATTAAACAACTACAACTATTTCAAGATTTACAGTACTCAGCCAAGCTTGAATCCTTTTAGAGATTTCAGAATGTTTTCCATGTATCAAATATGACTACATGTGTGTAAAACAGTAAAATATATCTATCTATCACCTCTCTTCTGACCTCAATCATAAAGATCATCTGCAAAGCGCCTTGAACTACTTAGTTTGCACACTTACACAACACACTGCGGCGGAAGTACAGAAGATATTGGAAATCTATGGCCTTAGGGCCTGCTGCTTCCCACAGGGTTACAGAGACGGATGATTATAACAAACCCTCCTCAGTTAGAGCGTCTTCAGCCTACCTAAAGACCTTATCGCCTCTCACAGAGACAACGGAGCAAGTGGACTTGTCTACAATGCCTCGTCTTATTGCTTTGCCACAAGCTGATGTAACTGTGATGTACCCTTTCATCCTCTAGAGATTTTGACCACTAGCATCTGAGTGTCCATTAATGAACAGCATAGAGATCTTAATCTACATTTTCTATGTGGTTTCATTTCAACTAAACGTGTGGCATTATACAAATGTAAATTACCACAACTTTAACCTCCATGCAAATGTTGGGGTGAGAAATAGTTAAGTTTTCTGACAGGCCAGTTTTTTGACAGACTTTCATCCCTCCATTGCTGAAACTGGGCACCAGGAGGGGCAGTTCTTTCAAAATTGCTGTCTTGTAGGGTTAACCTTAGAACCTGCAGCTGAAGGCAACTATATCATTGGATCTGCTTAATATGCTTTTTTGCTATTTTGGTATTGTAACAAATTCTTCCCATTGATATTTTGCCCTGGTGCTTATACTTAGCCCGTTTTTTTTGTCCTGAGGAAAGAGGCATATGGTCATTGAATTTACCCACATGATGAAAGTGTTCACAGAATAATGGACAAACTTTCTTGTGTAATGAAAAAAAAACAAGTAGAGAACAGATAATTAAACAATATACTTCACGCAAGTTCCCCTTTATCCATTGTGTAACCTATATCCGTTGCTTTTAAAAACATGCCATGGTATTTAGGGATATCACGTAGACAGACTTTGGTTTAAGATTGCAATATTTTCAGGACATTGCAGCTTAAAACTACCACCCGTCGACTTTATGTGTCTAAATGCACTGTTTTGAAAAACAACGGATATAGGTTAAAACTTTGTTCTGGATAATTTTTCCAGCTTTGGTGCCAAAATCCTACATAAGGGGCATTGAGTCAAACCTAGACCCATGTTATCTATTCTAGTCTCTGTGTGAATTGTAATAGGTCACAAAAATTGATTCTATAAGTTCTCCTTTCTCTTGCATGGTTGGCTGATACATGTTTTTTGTACAAATAATGATAGGTGGTGTTTGATAAATGCTTTGAGTGAACAAAACCTGCCATACTACAAGAAGTGAGGAGATGGCAAGCACTGCCTTTGCCTTCTATCATCAAGCTATGTGGGTCATCGTCAATAAGTAGGCTTTGACAAAAAATAGGACCCTAATTTCACAGAGGCTCCTCACATTTACCCATCCCACTGTAACAGGATCTGAACTACTTTTTGGTACAAAAGTTAGGTTTGATTCTTCTGCGTCTCAATACATGAACTCATTGATATACGGTCAAACTGTACAAGAAGACCACTCAGGGGACCTATAAATGGAGGATATATGGACAGAATTCTTAATTTCAATGCTTTTGTCAATAATCTAAGAGACCACCAAAAAGGTGCCAAATTAGACAGGTTGCCCTTATGCATAGGTGGTCACTTAATGTATAGGTTTGACTGTACATGTACGTACTGAGGCAGGTGGTCATTCTGTTTTCAATTGTCTCTAGGACTACTTACATTTACATTGTATGCTATGCTACACAGAAGAGGATGAAGGAACATTCCTCAGTAATTCATTTCATTACACTTTGAATATCTGCGACTCAAGCAGTCTGAAAATGCAATAACTACAATAATCATAGATTTACAATACAGTTACAGCTGAGTCAATGACTATGTCCTTGATTGCACTGACCTAAAATGACTCCCATGATTATGCAGAAGCAAGCAAATCTCATAATGTCAAATCAATAACATATTGATTGGACTAAGTTGCAATCAATACCTTCCTGGATGTATAAGAACCAACCAAGCATGAAAATCAACCATACTTCTGTTTATGAATAAATACATTTCTGTTTTCTATCTTCAAACTTTTCAATCCCCCACTGATGACATTCTGATTTCTATGTTTCAGGCAATATTTTGAGGGGAAACGAAGTACATGTAGTAATATGGACCAACTCAACCATGGAAAGCACGAAAATTGACTCAAGCTGCCCATGGAAACAAGGGCAAGATGGACCGTTTTATTAATGTGTAACAAGTGACGCATATACATTAGGTTGTTGTGCATAACTCTTGCTACCTAAGACGTAGTTCAGCTTTGATAAATATATATATCCTAAAGAAAAGTACTAAGACCTATGTCAACATCTCTATTTGACCTTGACAAATTTTCATTAGCCTCTTGACCTTGTGTGGCTCCCAAGGCAAACAGCAGCCAAGAAGAATCATGTGAAGTCAAGTTAGGGTCATGTCAGACAGCCAAAATGTGCAAACAGCATTTTATGTTTTTTGATCTTGATTGTTCCCTTTCAGGGTAAGAAATATTTAGTCGAGCAGATGAACCGTGCAACCATGTTTTCTTTGGCAAACCTAGTCACAAACACAGGTAGCGTGGTACCAGCAGAGTTTGCATCTGTCTACATGTACTTACTAAGTACAACACCTAACAATTAATAGGCAAAAAATTAAGGTATTGGAACTGGGGTAACTTGAAAGTTGATTTGGCGTATAAAGGTTCCCCAGCAGGTAGCCTGAGAAAATTACAGTATTACGAACCCTGCCCTACCTCTAACCGGCTCTTTCAAATGGTCAAAATGCCCACCAACTATATATTTAAGTCTCATTTCTTTATAAAACCAGGAAAATAATCAATTTGAGTGCAAAACTATCTAAACTGTTAACAGGGAATTGCTTTCAGAGGGCAACAGCCAATTTCACCCCCTAAATTTACAACACCCCCAGCAGCAAATCTGCTGACTGCATAGCCACAAAAAGTTTCAGTTCTTCATTAGAATGTATAACTTCTCCGCCTCCATTGTTTGAAAGAGACGCCCCTGTAGGCATGATAGCAAGGTAACCGTAGACCTCCCCACTTATGGTAAAGTCGATTTGCCTATCAGATACAGTCAATACATTCTCATTACTTCACAGATGGGTCTTTGTTCACTCGGCTTCATTCCTCACCTTCAAGGGGAATGCCCACCTGGCTTTACGACTTTGCAACCATCTCTACTCAATATTGATTCTAGCATGCAGAAATCGGAAACTTCTCTCCACTGTCAGGACTGCTTTAAAACTGACTGCATTATAATCAGTGCAGTAATGAAAACCAACTGGCCAAGGAGAAAGTTTTTGACCTCAAGTTTAGATTAATGTGTTTTAGAAACCATTAGAAGGTAACCCATGCCATTAGAAGAAGAGACAGATGTAGGTAACCGATTTCTTGGAGAAATTTTCAGCAATGAGCAGATCAATTCTACTGGAAACATTAACTTTGCTTCAAAATAGTACATCCTAGAAACTATTGAAAGTCTGGTATAGTGGTTTCTAGAATTGGCAATATCTGTACAGTTTTTACATGTTTAGATTTTAACTTGCAAGACTGCATGAATATTACAACAGCTCTATTCAAAACATTAGCATATATCAAAGAATGAGGCTAATGAAGTCTGACGGTTTTGAATAATTCATGAAAAGTCTAGTTTACACAGTCTTTGTCCCAGTCCACAGCTGTGTGTGATTTCATCCAGCAACAGCACACTACAGGAGACTAGTCTTATGTCCCCACCAACTTCCATCCAAACACTCAAACTCTCCCAACAGCTGCTCTTTTATCAGTTGAACAATTAATTCTAATCAGAAGCTAGAATCAGTCGACAAAAACATCAAAACAGGATAAACCAAAAGAGTGGATGATCACCTTCCTTACACATCAATCATCAGTGCCTGAATAACAAAAGAAGGAATGGCAAATAAGATGTACATTGTGTTACTGTATCCTTACCTTTCTAGATGTGTGTGAATTGGATAGAAAACTTTCGATAACCATTCTATAATCAATGCTTCTCCTTTCAGACATTTAAAAAACAATCTCATACTGTTCAGACCACACTTGACTTTGGGATGTCCTTCAAAAAAACATAAACTGCCATCCCAGAAATGAAGTCCATGCAGCCATTAAGCATCTATCACTCCCATAGCGGTGGGGATGGCTTTGTGGCCACTCCATAAATGTTTCCATAAAAGACTCATACCCATAATCTTCTCAATTTTCAGATGTAATCTTAAGTACTATCAAAAGATGAGATTCAAAGCTATATCAATTGAAGGGCTCAAAATATCCACCTGCAACGTGAAATTGGCAGAGGAATATTTCAAATTGCAGGTCAAAATATATACATGAAACTATGAAATAACTTAGCAAAATCTAGACTGAGTATGGTGAATCACAACTTAACTGTATATGCACTACATAACAGCATTGCTGGAAGCAAAAATGTTACTTTCATTTTGGTATTGTCATGAGTCTATTTGACTATACTATAGGTAAACCTGTTTCTACTTTCACAACACCTACCGTGCCGCAATGAATTCAGCACCTGGGACAGGTCCATGGATGGACACTGCTGTTGTGAAGAAGAAATTTTGCTTTGGTTTTGTTTTGTTATTCATGAGTATATACTAACGGGGGCCGCCCTAAGACGGTTCCCGTCCTAAGACGGTACGGATTTTTTGCTGATCTTATTATCCATAAGTACACCGTGTTTGTTGCCACTGACTATGCTGATTACAAAGGTAAATAAACCAAGTCCATGCACACAGCTTTAATTTGCATTCCAAGTATACTTTAACATATTTACTTCATGTTTTTTTAAAAACGGAATTCTAACAGTAATGTTGACAGTGCTGAATCACTGCGGTCACCGGCCTCTGCGTATTGGCGACTCGTGTCGCTAACTATACGAACTCGTCCAAGCAGTCACACAACTGCCATGATACACATAAATAAAGCTCCATATAACACTATGGATATGGGTCTTCAAATGTTTGTTGAGTAGAAAAGCAACCAAAAGGAAGCGACATAAACATTGCCACCATTGTACTCCCAAGGGAGTGTGGCCGTGAAGGTGGCAGACAAGAGAACGCCCCAAAGATTTATTTGACTGTAACAAATGATTCGTGCTGTCTATGAAAATAAGACTTGATAGAGAGATGTATATGATATTTTCATATAATCACACAGAGTTTTGTTGATGTTGGCGGTGTCGTTTTTTCGTAATGGTTTTTTTAGTCGGGCATTCACAATCAGTGCATTCAGCCCATTGCACGTAAAAACATCAGCTGGATTGTTCTAGGTACAGCCTTCCTCATATGAGACAGAAAGTACATACAGTCACGATTTTACTGTTAAAAGTAATCTAAAATATCATACTATTAATTTTTTTCTGTGTACTTAAATTTACCAGTTACTTCTGAAGAGAGCAAAATGTAAAAAAGCGTACCGAGTTAGGCACACTGTCCAGCGTAGCACAAAATTGGAAGGTTACATACACGAAATTGTCTCACAGTGTTTGCCGCTTGTAACACGCAGCGCGAAAGGTTCATGAACCACATGAATGCATTTCTTATTCAAGTATGTTGTTCAAATCTATGTGTAAAAAATTCAGTCATCAAACTTTGACCACTCTCAGGCAACTAGCGATGGAGCGCCATGAGTTTGAGCGCAAGAAAAAGCGTACCGTGTTGGGGCACCTCCCGTTATATTAGATAAAATTGTTTGTTCTTTCATGACACCTGCGGTACCTCAATGATTTCAGCACCTTGGACAGGTCAAAGCTAGTATGGACGGACACAGCATATTTTTCAATCACCTTGTCGTCATGCAGTGTTAACTCATCTAAAGCCACATAATGACTTAATTTTATGGATGACATCCTCTGGAAACCCTAAACCTAATGAAAAAGAAAAGACTGGCAAAAAATGTCCACAACTTACATTTTGAGTGATCACGAAATTTACACAAATCACGATATAGCAAATATTGAATCCTTTGTTCTTATCCAACCCTTACAGAGACTATCCTTCTTATAAGAGTTATCTTGATTGTCTGAGGAACAATAAAGGACACAGCTGGTTAATCACAGTGGTGGTTTATCAGTGTTACGTGCCAGTCTATTGGACTAAACTTCACAAGCCTTAACTCATTAGAGGTAAGTTTTAATCAATGGGTGCACCATTGTAATTCTGGCACAGAAGATCATTAAAGTATTAGTGAGAGGAATTGTACCTGGCAGAGATAAGCACCTGGGAAAATTACTTTCCTCTGTGCCAGTCATTTGCGCACTACAGTAAATCCATTTAATTTTTTCAGTTTTTAAATGTATGATTGAAACAATTCTGCGCTACAGTAGGAACACAATACACATATTCCTTGACATCATAATATCCAAGAGATCACCACAAAAAAAAATTAGTATGCAAATTTCAAGATTTACAGTAACTCAATGCCAGATGTGCTGACAGCAGAGGGTAACAACCGCGACGATAAAACTGCTGCAAATATTTCATTACTTACAATACCTCCCTACTGTCGCACAACATTGAACCACAGCACCGGGGGGCCATGTTTTCGTGCCAGGAGTATACCATCTGCTCGTAATTTACTACTAGGAATTACAAAACAGATTTTACCACCAGGGTTTCCACACTCAAGTACTTAAGAACAGATTGCTGGAGGACAGAGACTGACTCAGCAATGGGTTCTATGCTGTGTGATGCATTAGCATTGTCTCTGTGAGATCTGAGAAAGCTGCTATTAGAAACAGCGCCATGCCCAACCTGCCCCAGACATAGGAGGCTTAAGAAATCATCTCAAGTTGCTAGGATGGGACATGATACAGTGATGTCCCTGGGTATATAACATAGCCATACTGTACTGTGGACAGCCATGTAACACCTGTAACTCACATTTAGATTCCAGGTAATGCACAAAACCGTAGCTGACGATATCTTTTGTTTGGGAGTTGAACCAACACTCCAGGATCAATCTTGCTTGTCATGGTATACTTCTTTACACTTTTTTCTGCATGAAAATTCATCACACATTGGCCCTTCCTCACATGAAAGATTTTCATTATCTTAACACAATGCAGTAGTTCTAATCCATGTAGCCGTAGCAGCAACTGCATATGTTGACAAATGAAGTTTTTATTCAACCAATACTCTTCTGTCTGAGCATGATGTATCATGTTTCCTTCAAACCCAGCATTTGTCATTCACACCTTCATGACCATTTAAAGAATTTTTCAGTGTGGAGGTTTGGAGAATTCTTAAAAGTTGTGTATTCTAAGGCTTTTTGAAGGGGAAAATTACTGTCAGACAGGTCACAGCTGCAGCCCGTGGCAATGTGTGACCTAGAACCATCCCTGGTCAATCTGAGTTTTACTCTTGTAAAAGAATCTGCTTCCCTGTGTAAATGGGTATATGGTTGAAGCATATGTAGGGTGCTGAATCCATGTTTAGAAAAAAAGCTGCCATTGGTAGGGGTGGGTACCGGTATGGTGTACCGGTACAAAACCGTTTATTCTAGTTGGACCAGTCCAGAAAAAATTGACCTGAAAAAAATCAGTGGATCAGATGTTGGACCGATCCTCTGGACCTGGACTGTACCTGTACTTAAATTTTCTGTACCTGTACCCACCCCTAACCACTGGTATTTTACACTCTGAGAGTAAATCTGGCTCAGCCTCTAAGAAGGGCTTACATTATCAGTCAGAATCCACATCAACTCTACCCTTGATAACTGTTGTCTGAGTCAACTGTAGCTGTGTAATCTATACCAACAGCTTGTAGCAGCGGCTGATTTCTACACTTTATCTTCCCAATGCCTTGCCATTTTCTTATGGAGCACCGCCAATTCAAAGAGAGGGTGCTCAGCCCAAATCCCCGTCTTCGCTCCTTATTGATTAGCTCAAAATGTTTTAGGTCTACAGAGCCTCAAGCCAAAAATGTTTGTACAATTTTCTGGCCGGTTACCTTGTATTGATTCCATTGCTGACCATGTTTTCCATGACAGGCTACCTCTAATAAGTATTGATTCTTGCAGCTTGCAGTTATTAGCAAATTCTATACATAAAATCAGGCTGTATATCTAATATCACCTGGGGTACCATTCAGCCTATAGGGTATGGTAATGCCAAGAGTGAAGTATGTGAAATAGTGAATCAGATGTATTGAAAACACTTCTGTAGGAATGGCCCATGAAGAAATGGGGGAGGGGGTATAAAGGAGAAAAAGATAGCAAACCCCCAAATAACAGTAATCATCTTAAGTTCCCTTTTCCTAATATGCTTCTAAATTGATGAATTAAAACAAAAGGATTCATAACAAATCAAATTCTTTCATCCAAACCATCTTTTTCTTGCTTGTCAGTGGCAACATCCCAGCAGCCTTTTTCACTGATCTTCTGTCATTCATATACATTAAAGACTGAATCAATATCCACCCATTTGTATCCAAACTCCTGTGTACAAATCTTCAAAGATTCATTTGATCAAAGAGGCAAAGTTATAGCAAAGCTATGGTGAACAGCAAGGCGACAAAATATAACTAAATTATCAGCAAGCAAACTGCTTTAATATTACCTTCTTTTTATTCTGTGTTTATGGTCTGTTTCATGGATCTGTATTAGTGGGGATCTGACGGAGGCTTATTAACCATTTAGGTCACCATCACACAAAGAGGCGGACCTACACAAGAATCTAGCTGATTAGCCCATCAGACAGACATAAAAGGTATACAGCCCTGTGAATAACGTCGATGACAAAATAACTCTAGCCGCTAATCAACTGCAAGCCTCTCATCCGAACAGTGTGTCACAGATCTGCTGACTCGATCAATATGGAATGGGGGGAACGGTCGATATTCCATTTTCATTCGGGAGGGTAACGTCCCATTTGGGAAGAATCGACCGGTGGCTGTACATGTGACACTGCAATTCTGTGATAGTGGTTCACAGTTCCCTCCAGAGAAATGGGCTGTGATATACCATAACACAAGCTGGGCAAAGATATGAGGGATTTTATACACCACTAAAATAAAAAGCAAGCTTGTGATAAAGTTCAATGCAGTTAGGATTTCTTCTTGTTTTTTATTACATACATACACAATCAAGATCCCACACAGAATGAAATGTTGATCCAAACTTCTGACCTCTTTCGCTGTCTGCATAACACAACAACATTAACTTATTACATGTCCACTACTTATGCAAAGATGGGAAATAAACATCTAAACAGTACAAAACAGAGACAAAGACATCATTTTGATGGCATAATTTTGCAATATCATATACATTTGCACAACAGCGGCCAGTGGATTTGCATTGTTCTATCACTATGATTTCAGCACCAGGGACAGGACACATATGTTGCATGTTGTAGTAACATTAACGTGTTGGGCCCAGAATCAAAGGTACTGAGCTTAATTCTCTTACTTGCTCCTGATGTTGTGCCCTTTGGAATATCAGTTTACACTACCTTCCTCATTTTACTCAAGCGAAAATGAGTATCTCTAGCTGCGGTTAGGGCCAACCCTCAGATTGCCACACCTTTAAGTACCCACCACTTATTAAAAAGAGTAGGGGTCATCTCCAGTGTAATTACAATCAGGTTTCTGGGTCTTCAAAAGGTACTATTAACATCAATCCTTCCACAAAATATGATAAATCACGATAAACAAATAAAAATGAAAAAGCAAATCATACATTTTGCATTAGTGAATGATTTAGTCTGTTGGGCAACAAGTTTGTCCTCTTTGTTCTCAAACAACTTTCCTGTCATGTTGCAACCAACTGAGAGGACAGTCGATATTCATTTCCACCAGTCCGAACAAATTCTTTCTTTCCTTTATTAACGACAGGACAATCAAACCATCTGGGTTCTCTGTGGGAGAAATTGATCGGAACTAACGTCGAAATAATCCCATCTCGGCATCTCTCTCCAGGGGTGACAAACGGCACAGCTTTGTGCGGAAGACTTAAGATGAACAGATGGGCTCGGACTCCGACTGATTTTCGATACAGATCTATAAAGGAATATACTGTCAAAAAGATAATGGGGAGGCAGTACTGACTGGCTAAATCTTTCTCATAGTAATAAAGCTTGTTTTTTGTCATTCATTGTCATTCCTACCATCATGTTAAAACGAACACACAATTGTAACTACCCCAGTAATGTAATAACCTTGATACTTCTGCATTCTATTCAATTTGGAAAAAGCCTTGTTTGAATGACTCAAATTCCTAATTACAGTATTGAGTTTCAAAGTATTTTGGATGCTGTAGGTCTACCTACCACTGTTTGTATCAGCCCACATGACATTGTGTAATTCTGCATTTTAAACACTGCTACATGAAGTTGACCAATAAACTCAACAAGAATTCTGTCATTTGGATATCACATGAATCCTGGATGGAAGGAGTCTGATTAGATATCAGGTGAAATTACATGCTGAGGTACCATCAGCGATGAACAACGTAGGTAACACTAGCAGCGAGTAAATAGGAAACCTAGGATCTTCTCATCAGGCTGTTGAGTAATTGTACACCATGGCCAGGGAATTGTTCAAGTAGTCTCTGTGTGTGAATTATGTTGCAGGTAATTGTGAATCATGTGAGAAATAAGCAGTGACAGGACTGTCTGAATATGAATATATTATCTATTACAGATACTGCATATTGCCACATATTGTCAGTGCTGTGTTTTTTACGTCTGGGAGTTGCCAGACACATGGACAGATAAGCTAAAAACAATTCTTTACTCCACCAAGGGCTTGGTATTTATTATGCAAACAAAATTGACAACCAGAAACCATAAGAATAAAATTTAGATTCTCATTCATTAATTTGAATGTAATTGATCTCCACAAGAAAGGAAAGACTGGTCCTCATCTGTTGCATTGTGGGTTCATTTGGTATGATAAAGAAAACATGAACCCGGCGACAGGTCAGAATGGAGATTCATATGCTTGTACTTCGACATCCTTCAGTTCCCACGTGACCTTTGACCTCAATTTTGTTTGAAGCTGATTGGTAGATTTTCATGGTGATTTGTAAAAGTCAGATGTGAGGAGCTTGCTCCTTATAGAGACATCTATGGGACAGTTGGAGAAGAGCTACAAAATACAACGTTATTTAAGATTCTGAACAAACACAGGGTCACGTTATATCTAAAAGGACAGTGGTGATTTGGAAAATCTAATTAACTTTACTGGTCAGTATGGCTTTAATGGTAAAAATAATGGGGGAAATAAATATGCCATGAGATGGGGAGGACTCTCTCAATTGGAATACAAATCTTAACTACACTTGAAGAGTAACAACATTTGAACATAAATCTTTTCAAAATTCTTACTGCATGTGTGTGTTGCCAAATACCAAATGAGGTATGTTAACATTATATTTTTGGTGTCCTCCTTTTATTTTAAATTAATTTTGACAATTTGTTTTTCAGTTTACTCCTAATCAATTTTCAAAAAGCTCCCCAAAATACTGTCAGTCAAGAACTAGCTAAGACATCTATTCCATGGGCCAAGACCCAAAATTTCACATATTAATACCCTCTAAGGTGGCAAATTCTCCCAGGTGTGATTCTTGAATAGTAAGATCTATGGTATACATTTTGATGTGATAGCTTTTCTGGTATGTTAACTTTATACCAGCTATCAGCCTTCAAACCTATCCCATTCTAAATGATCCAGTGATTTCATGACCCATGGACTAATCTGACTAATGACCAAGATGAAAACATAACCTTGAAAGCTGAGCAACCATCATGATCCTGCGGCATCAATGCCGCACATCAATCCTTAGTCTCGCACCACAAGCTAATTATGTGTTTAATGCAAGGGTAGAAAGTGTAATCCATCACAGGGTCTTCCTATTCGAGATGAAAGCAGGGCTGAAAATATTTCCCAGCCCACCCTTGCCCTCCCGACGTGGTATTAGCGGTCCTGTGAGCATTGGCCCGTGAAATAAGATGAAGCTGAATCCAAGATCAGCCTGGATCAATCAACCCAGTAAGAAGGGTCAAATGGATCTGGTTATCTTTCACACTTTTTAGTGCAGGGATTTAGAAGCCAAGGATTGGCAAAACAAATTTGATAATTTGTCAGATAGCTTACCTACAACAGTTGTAAATGCTGTAATTTTGTAGCAAGGGGAAAATGGAGTGTTTGTAGTTGTTTGATGTTCCCCGTTAAAACAATATGATAGGCGGGCTGCAGATAGAACCAGCATTTTTGTGGTTAAGGGCACTGCAAAAACCACAAATATCAAACAAAACATATCAACATTTCCCTTTAGCGTCAATAATTACGGTTATAATGGGGAGGAAGAAGACAAGCTGGATGCCGGAGACAGACAGTTAAGGTGATAAGTAGTTCTTTCAGACATTCTTGACCGCGAACCACGGTGGTACGAACGGGGTGTCAAGGAGGCCATCTACGAGCGGATCTACAACCCCACCTTGAACCGGAAGGGAGGACTACGCGTAGAACTTTCCAGTACATGGGACCCCGCCTTGCACAACAAAGGACAATAGTTTTTTCCTATGGTATTGTCAGACCATAGGAACTATGCTAACATGATTTACATTTGTGTAACCTTTTGCATATGATCCTAACGATTTAGTGGTTAAACCAGTTTTTCTAGTTAGCTGTACTGGTATTGAATTGTTCTGACTAGTTCATTCTGCTTTTGCTGATGAAGAGTGATGGATGTCACTCGAAACGTCCGGAAGTAAACATCCGTTTTTTATCCAGTTGTAGAGATTGAATTGTATTTGAAGTAGTTCTTTCTTTCTTTCTTTCTTTATTCGCACATAATAGCATGGCTTAAAAACAAATGTGTATAAAGAGATGAAGAACATGCGGGGGGTGGGCAGAAGCCTATGTGGCTTTTCTTTGGCCTCCCCCAGAAATAAGTTGCAGAAATAATAATTATACATAATTAAAGTGAACGAAAAATGCACATAACATAAGTTGAAATCATCATGTGAAATATACTAATGGAATAGATTACAAATGATCAAATGAAATAATAAAAACAAAACAAAATAGACAAAACATATATAAGCTCTCTAAGTTTTAAGAATCATTAGCTATCAACTACCAAAATCAACCAAAAACTAATATGAAAAACAAGGAAACAAGGAAATCAAACAAATCAGGTAAAAGTTATGCTTGGGTGTGTGATGCAATCAATCTTAACAAGCTTTCTGAACCTGGGTAATGATAAGCAGCATTGTTGGACTTGACTTAAATTATTCCAGATGGTGGGGCCTCTAAATTTTATTGTGTGTTGTTTTAGATAAGTAGTGGTAATGCATTGAAGATATTCAATATAGGAAAGTACAGTATTTGAGGGGCAAATAGCTTTTTCATCCAAACTCTGAGAGTTATCTTTGTTAGTTATCCTAGGGAAATCAGTGTACTGCATTTTCGAATACAGAATAACTGGTTCAACAGACAGACATAGAAAGTGCCAACTCTCATTGAAACAAAGAAATAAAACAAAAGATGGCCATACAAATCCTGTTGGGTGAAAACATTATTGTGAGAGATATCTATATTTACTGTATACAAGATTCAATACTGACAGTTCATTCAATCCTGACAAAGTCTAAGCCACTGTCAAGACACTGTATTTGCTGAGTTCTGCATTCTTTGATTCTTGACAGTACTTGATTTAGACATATAAACTTGAATATATTCTTACATTTCTTTCTTCAAGGATGCCAAATTTTAACTTCTGGCACACTTTGCATTAAGATGTGTGTTTGTTTGGGTGGAGATCATGTAAATATAATGTCCCAGCCCTCCTATGGTTCAGGTTGCCCTCCAGCCTTACAGCGATCATATCCACAGTCAGGTTGTTACATCCGGTGATATAGAACACCATGTGATATTCTCTATGAACTTTGCAAACTTAACTTATACTGCACATTCATGTTATTTATGGTGTCACTTACAAAGGTGGGACAGGGTTTCCAATTTCCTGAATACTAATAGAATCCTCTGAATAGGGAGGACTTGTGTAACTTTTGTCATTACTCAGCCCAACCAAATCATGGCTCACATTACAGCTTTCAGCTCTGCTGTAGAAGAAATCCATTTCATTGCCATCTAGTATTACAGATACACATAAATCTGAATGACTTTGTGTAATAGAAAGGTGTTACCAAAATGATCCTAACTCCTCTAGAGGACTTTTTTCATCTCCCCTTAGAATAATGTGCCAAATTCCTTTCTAAACCCATGTGGCAAATGAATTAACTTTGAAACTCAAGTGTTCAAACATAATCAATCCCTAATTAAGCAAGCTAATTAAGAAATAGATTTTTCTAATGGCATCAGTCTCAGGGGCCAAATAACACAAAGATGGCATCTGGTAGTGACATATGAATCTGGCATTTACATTTTGATGGCTAATCAAGCCATCGATAATGAGGTTACGCTAAAGGAAGCTAATGAACCAAGTGGTTTTGTTATGTAACACTTTACGGCCAGCTAATAGTATGACTTCAGAGATAAAATCAACACCATTTCATAGCTGAGCTGGTGCAAGCTATGTACAGACCATGTTAAGTTTCGATTACATCATTCCATTTTGACTTCAACATTCTGTGGCCTTGTGGCTAGGACAGATGACTCAGAAACTTAAACGCCTAAGATCCTGAATTTCAAAATATAGTACCTTAATATACAGGTACTGATTGGACCCTGAAAATTTCATCATTAAATCTAGTTTTGAAAAAGACTGCATCACACAGAGAAAAACAGATGAGTAGGCCATTTTTGGCTTTACAGTTAGTGCCTTACTATACGATTTTAGAGCTTTGCCTTTGCAGATCACTGAACACCATCAAATGGAATAGAATAAATTCTGGGGAGAAAAACAGCTTGCCAAACAAGAAGGTGAGCTTCAAAGAACATTTTTGGCAGGATCACAGTCAGTGACTTCTCAGTTACTTCGCAATTTTAAAAGTCAATGGTTGCAGGTCACTGAGCCACATCAAATGTGATAGATTTTGGGGAAAAACTGTAATCCACTCACTAGCAATTTTTAACTTTGGTGACCCTCTAGCAAAAAACAATTTTGTTAATAGGTTGTCAACTGTATGACATTGGCCTTAGGCATGTAAAACCAGAGGTCCTCTGTTCAGTGTGCTTTTCAAAAAGACCTGGATCCAGGAATCTCCCTAGAAAAGTAAACATGAAAGATAAAATTCGTCTCTTTCATTCCTGTCATGCCCTTTAGCAAGATAAATTGGTTAATAACCTTCTATCTGTTACAGAAGTTTTTGTTCCATTTCTCTTGAGAACTTGAGGCCAGTCATTTTCAAGAAACTGAAACTATATCTGAATTTATCTGCTGGAACAATCAGCCTTTTGGTGTCACATACTGTAGTTCTGCAGGGGTATGCAGGGGTGGCTGGTTCCATTACTACATATCATCTGTCACACCTTACCTCTACAGACCTTATACCATGTGGCACCTACAATTTTGCAAAGCAAGGGTTTTAGTCTCCCCTAAGGCCATAACACTTAATTTCCTTGGCTCTCAGACATTCAGAAGAACAAAATAGAAGGAGGGCATAAGGAAAACAGAAGGCTTGGAAAACATGTATCTGACTAGAATTACTGCGTTCAACTAAGTATTTCTACAATCAGGTACAGACTGTTCCCTCAGAATTTCATCATTCTCTAAAATTCGATAACCCACAAATCAGGTTGCTGTGGCCTAACCTTGAATGTGTCAAAGATCCCCACATGCATATCCATAAGTGTAGGGGTGTAACATGGTGTACAATGGCTCACACTTGTATAAAATTGTCAGTGCAAAACAGATAAATTTAGATATCTAGGCCCGGGATTTGAACCATTAACCTTATCATCCAGATGCAGGACTGCCCACCATTGAAAAACACAAAGCTCTAAAACAGAACGGCTATTTTCAATCACCATTTCAGATCTGTGGTGAGATAGACATCAGGTGGCTGTCTGAAAGTGGTCCATGTGCCTCATCACATAGACACTGCACATGCATCACTCCTGAACCAGCCCAGGGTATGCATGAGTCACCTGTTTTAGGGCGACAGTTTTATCATACAGCACTTAAGGCTGCACTAATCTGATCCCACAGATATGGTGCACGTCTCTGCGTCATCCCTGAGATAAAACGCGAGTGAACCACTGACATGTAACAGTGCTCGGAGGGATATGTGCTGCCCTAGAAGTAGACTAATCTAATTAGCAGACTTAAGTGGATGGTATACGACAGTATAAATATGGTCAAAATAGTGCATCCAAGATTCAGGGTCAAAAAAGCATTTTGCACTGAAACCTTTTGACGTTTTGATGTTAAGCCAGAAATCCTGTACATATGCTTGACATTTACCATAAAAAGTCTCTGTAAAGGCTAAATTGTAGTAACTACATGTAGAGTAACGTTACTGAAGTACACATAAATATTGCTGAGAAGGTAGTATATTTTCAAGCTTTGAATCTCAATTGCTGTTAAATGTTTTACAACCCAACAGATTGAAAACATTTCCATTCAGACTCACTGACATCTACATTTGTTATCACAATTTGAATTATGATGGTCAAGTTTTGATTGATTTTATTTGCTATACAATATCCAGAACGGAAACAATAAAAAAAATTGAGATTTCCTGATCATCTATTCATAGTGCTGGAAATAGAGCCACCTTCACTGACCTTACTGCAATTCCTGACGTAGTTCATATTGTCATTATGTAAGGCTGCTGTTTAGAAGTCAAAGATCACTTGTAAGAGGTTCTCATGAAAGATTTATCTTAAAGTTTGTACATTTTTGTATTTTGATGTTCATATGCTGCAGGCAAATCCATTAATGCACGGATGAATTATTTAACCAAAATTACATAATATTGGTGGACAGAATTTGGCAATGTCATGCAATAACTGTCAGAAGCAAAATCATATTTCATAACATGCCTAGAAGAGACAGTTAAAATTTGTACAAAATTGAAAATCACTGTTTTGCTTTGATTTGAAGCATTCATCAGACCACCTTTGCTCATATAATCCTTGCTAGACATTGACATTACTGTAACATAGTTTTATATTTTCTGCAAAATAATGGGAATCATTTAGATGGTAAAGATTACAGAAATACTGCTTGTCATGTCAGATGACTATGAAATATAGTTTTGCTACATTGTAATTACTATCATACCATGATATATGAGATAGATTCACTGTATAATGTTACCTCTTACAGATAAATCTGTCATTATACTTTTGAAATTATGGCTGGTTCAAGATCATGAAAGTAATATTTCTTTCAAACCTGCTTGTTATTTGAGTTCATTTTTCTTCCACACACCATGCTGTTGAGATGTGTCAGACTCTGATTTCCAAGGTGTAAATCTCAACATTTCATATTCTACAAAGTGTATACCTGATTGCAATTCAGATAACAGTCTTACAATATTGTATCAATGGCATTGTGGTGCTGCCATACACTTAATGAACAGAACAGGAGGGGTAATACAAACTCCCAGGTACCTTTGACCCAGTCCTGTGTTATTCAATGTAATTGGGTTACTCGTTCACACGGTATTTGTATTGACATGGTAAATATATCTTTTAACAGCAAGAATCATTCAGCACTTTCTTGCTATTTTAAAAGATGTCAACAAAAGGGGATTTCAAGGGATCTGAGGGTGTGAAAAATTTTCAGTTCATTGTTGTAAGGGCTTATTCTCTTAAGATCCAGGATATGTATAAATGTGTCTGATCCAAAACAATGATAATAATACAATAGTAAGCTCTTTAACAGACATATGGTTACTGTGAAAAATATCTTAACTGTCTTACCTGTATGGTGGTTTGCATACCATCCATAGCACAGGAGAACAGGACAAAAACAGCACACCATCAGCACAGGAACAGCACAGGAACACCACAGTGTTGGCACAGGAAACAGCAAAAGAAGCAGCAAGAGGAAAAAGAAACTTGAAGTTAGCAAGTTATTATGAAGGAATTGATTAATTAGATTGAGATCTTGATAATTGGGCAGTTGTACTCTAATAATCCTTGGATTCCTATTTGTACATGTTATTATAAGCATGTTCACAGATCAAACTGCACATGCAGAGGTCAAAGGTGAAGGTCCCTGACTTGTCAACAGTTATTCCCTCAATCTTTGTACAAAAGTAGCTCAAAAGTACATGGATTCTGTTGGTCAATATGCATGACAATGCTGAATCCATAAAAATGCTTACTGATAAAAACCTTCAATCACCTACATGTATCCACCCATTCAGACATGGGATTGTTTCTAGTAGATTTCTGGTCTTACAAACCATGACTGGAAATTGTTTGCAGTGCTGCCGATGACATAAAATTCACTGTTGACTTGCTGCCCTTTTCTCCAGATTCGACCTACAATGTATGTTAACTTTACATTAACATGCTGCATGCTTGGCATAGTTAAAGCTTAATCTACTGTGTTTTAATTGTACACGTGTCCTAAATGGTAGAGGAAACAGAAATATCTCCACCTTCATGACATCCATTTGCTAAACATGACTGACTACTAACTAGTACAACCTAAACTACAGGCCTTCTTTTGTCCTTACACTTTACAGTGACTCAGAGGTAGGCTGTATAAATGGCCCTCTTGTCCACAGCCTTTCACAATCAGTATTAGCAATAAAAGCCCTTCCAAGTTGAAGGGAGGAAAGCACATAAAATATACATGTCCAATCAGTTCCTCCATTTCTGGGCAGGAACAATTTACTGGCAATCACAGAGAAGGTCAGCCTGGCGCAGTATGGGGGGAGTCACTAGACCAAGTCTTCATGTGCATAATAGATATGGGGCTTTAGGTAAGGGACAGGCCTAATCTAAATTGTGTGCTATAAATGTGCCTGTATGTGCACATGTGTGTGTGTGTGTGTGTGTGTGTGTGGTTCTGGGCTTGGGTAGTGTAAAACCTCCTTTGTGAGATGGTCTTGTGTTATAATGGTATGAAATTGCTCTGATTGCTCACGTTTTTAGGAAAATAAGTCTAGTCCCTAGTAAAACATAACATCTTTCTGTATATGAATAAATGAAATCACTGTTATGTAAGGCTGCTGAGACCTATTTCTTGACCCCCTGCATGACAACGTTTACCTCAGGACCTCCAAATTGTGTTAGCGGATACCTGTTTCCTCCAGTTGCCTTATCAGCCTCAAGTGCAAGATGCAGGACTTAAGTAATCTAATTTACTCAAGTGCCTGATTGGCTTGTTCAGTCACCTTTCCAAATTAAAACAGATCGGAGAAAGGATTACTTCGGAAGGTGTCCAATTTTTTATGTTTGGAACTGGACGGATTTTAACTTGCAATGCTGAAACATATACATATTGAATTAATATCATTGAAAATAATATTTTTGTCACACAATTGAAGACAAAGAAAGTAGAAAATTCTTACAGTATCATAATATCTTTGAATGTGTCTTGAACGTGAAAAACAAGCGTTGAAATCTTGGCACGAAGTTTAACGGCAAGGAGTTGCATGATTGTTAGAATATTGAGGACATTAAAGATTATTGCAAAATGGCATTCAAAACAACATTGACATGCTTACAAAGCAAGAACAAGACAATATCTGCATGATTATGTAAGCAGCGACATAATAACTTAAGAAAGTCATCTTTCAACTTTCAAATTCAAGGGATCATGATGAAATTCCTACATTAGATAACTATTATTATATAATGGTAACATTTTATGTTACTTGCAAGGTCATCTTCATCTTTTTTATGGAATATTATTTGTCATGTTTGCATTTATCGAAAATTTTATTTGACCATAAAGCTTTTCCTAGAGGTTCCAATTTTCTGGTGTCTTCCCATGTCCAAAGTGACCACCATTTAATGTTTCATCCACTAAAGTACCGTACCCCATAAATCCTTCATGGTTCAACTTAGTAATCTGGAATATTTCCAACCACATTTTATCAGTATTCCATCACTCAAACTTGAGTGGCCACACTACAGTTTAGGCATACCATAATCATGTACCTGATAAATACATAGACTGCAAGCCAAAATTTGGGGCCCCTCCAATTTTACTATTATATAACATCTGTTGGACGGTTTGATGTCATTAGGTAGTTTCATACAGTCTCTTGGGATACTAAGAGGTCAGTTGGGTATGCCAACCTTTTTCCAGATTTCATCAATTATATATATTACCATATAAATGAAGAGGAGTAGTAGTGTCTCTTTGCACGTTGCAACAACTGCAGGTCTGGAGCTGAACCTAATCATGTGGACATAGACCATACCTGGACCTGAATTTTCTGTGGTGGTACCTCCTTACACTATATATAATTTGACACAGCAATAGAAATTTGGAAAATTGATACAGGTGATATGCTAAATAAAGGTGTAGAAAAAATGAACGAGATGGAAAAATTGTTTCATGTATTGGAGAAAATCATGACATCACCCAAATATGTCAATCGTTTTTCTGTGTAGAATCCATTTGTTGACGGGACATCATTCTCCACCCTTTCATGCTCAGATAACTCTCAGCTTTTTCTTGAATCATCCGTCATACCACCATGGTGGCATTTCATGACCTTTTTTCAATTCTTGACTGCTCCTGTTAATATTACATTGTATATTACCAAGGTTCTATCATTTAGAACATTTACATCTCTTTGATATTCATCTGGCACAAAGGCCGACATGAGTAAGCATAACAGTCTCGCCTAGGGCCTTCCCCAAGCTTCTGATGTATTCATTTAATCTACGACATTTGACCCAACAACATAAATACAGTAACAAAATGTCCTTTGGAACAATTCAAATCCTCTTAATAAGCATTTGATAGCCTTCTTTGGATCATAAGGCTGATTTATCAGGAAAAAATATGACTTTTGCCCCTGACTTCATGCCCTGATACAATAGAATGTAATCTATAGAAAATTCATATTGTTCAAAGTCTGATACTTTTTTAGACATTTTATTCAAACTGAGAAAATATATTTTCCAATATCTTCCCTTTTCACATCTTAAACTCTTCATCCTCCCAGTATAGCTACAAAATATAACCATAAAATGATAAATGATAAAAAAGTTAACCTTTTCACTGCTACATATAGCCAGTGCAAATTTGGTGAAGGTTTAACATAACTTTAATGATTTAAGTGTTGATGCAAAACAAAAGAGGCAGGAAATTCAACATTTGGCAGTTTGTTTAACCCTCTACAAGCTGAGGTAGCTTTTTTGCACCAAATTTGCAGAGGTTATGTAGTCAGACAGCAAGGAAAAGTTTGTTTCATTTGTTTTCGTCACTTCATGGCTAATGTGGAATAATTTTTCTGATTCAGAACAGTCTGTTACCATGGTGTTGTGGGCTATTATGACTGGTTTCCATAGTGACAGATAGGCCTGAGATCCTACTGGACTGATTTTCAGTGATAAAGAATTTTGAGCTCCTATTGGTACTTCTGGGAATGACATTGGTTATCAAGTGATAGAGGTGTGTGCCAACAAGCTCTCGGAGAATTTAAGGAGCCCAATCAGGCCCCGACAGCAAGAGATTGTGTAAAACAGGCTATCCAGACCTTATTTCTTTTAATCTTTTTTGTTTAAAAACAAATAAAGAAGCACTGAAGTATGGATGTCAAATTGTCTATGAGCCTTTGTTCTAAGGATAGAAATCATATTTTGTAGATCTTGAAAAAATAGTACATGACTTCACTGCTATGTTACAGTACTAATTTTTTCAGTCCTTGTTTCCACTGTTAGCACTGTTCTACCCTGTCTATATATTAGTCAAGTGGCCTTTGTTGTATCATACTTAAGCTTGTACTGTGTATTATGCTGAAGTGAATAGCAATCAAACAAAACAAAATAAACAGAACACTACCTCCTCGTCTAAGCTGTCAGACGAAGAAAATTGTTCGTCTTCTTCCATTGGCTCGTCCTGGAATAAACAAAACGCTCCTTAAGAAAACAAATACACAACAAAACATACACAATAAACAAACAACAAAACATATACAACAAACAAATAGATATAAAATAATGTTACTTAAAACTACAGCACAATCAAAAAAGAACATACTACATACAAGTAATACGTAACATATTTCGGGAGATTGAGAGTTATATCTTTTAATTCATCAAAAAAACCTTGTCAACAAAGATATTTCATGCCTTAAAAAAAGAACAAGACAAACAAATGGAGCAGACAAACAGCAAAGAAGAGAAGGATGCATACAAAGAAAGAATAAAGATTAGAGAACGAAATCAAATAGAATTAGAGAAGAAGACAAGGTTTCTCTCCATGGTCCCCTGCTGTTCCCACCATTTCCCTACAGACAAAAAGTTTTGGGCAAAAAGCCTCCTTCAGGGAAAACCGTATGCATGGCACTATAGACTTTTATATGAAAGCCTGCAGATGTATGACATTATTAGACCTCAATGTGCATGCTTGGCAGGCTGTAAGTCAATAAGTATAATGTCACCTTTGCTATTTTACAGGGAAACTGCAAAATCCATATCTATTGCTTCTGTCTCCAGGACTAAACTAGATCTAAATGCTGAATTATACAATATTGGATCTGCCTACAAATGGAATTATGAAAATTGCAGTCCTTAAAACCAACCGCTTGTGCAATTGTGGTGACAAAGTTAGAAACGATAATAGATTTTCATCAGAAATATGTAGAGGGATATGAAAAGTATTCATTTGTAGTCTGCTGTATATGGAGAGAGATGTCAAACCATGAGTAGGGTGACTAAATCAAGCTTCTAGCAGCCATTAGAAACTTGATAGCCTTCACCTCTAAGCCAAGGGAATTGGAAACATGCTAATATGTGCTAACATGGACCAATGATTGTCAGACTGAGAACTGTCTGTTACTGTCTCAGAGGCCGTTTTTCAATGCTGACAGACGATCCTGAGCTCCTATTGAACTGGTTTTCATAGTGAAAAAGAATCTTGAGCTCAAATTGGACTCATATCTATGGTGATAAAGAAAATCCTGAGCTTGTATTGGTGACTCTAGGGATTTCAAACTGAATTTTTTCTTAAATCTGGCCAGAAGTGCACAAGACTGTGCAACACAGGGAACTAGTAAATGGGATTGAAGGAGAGAACAATTGGCAAGAAGTTGGGGTGGGGGGGGGGGGTGGTGGTGGTAGTGGTGGAGGGTGGACTGCCTGTAGCATAAAGTAAAGACTGGAACAATGCCTCCCCATCACATTACTGTGATCCCAGTGCCATTAAACTGATTGTCAAAGATAGGGTTTCCTACTGAGTTTGTTTTCTTGATATTTTCCAATGCAGTTTTAGGTAAGCATCTCTAAGGTAATGGCCTCCGTTTGTACTGGAATTAGGCAAATTGCTACTGAGAAACTTTGCCCCCTTTGGAGGGGAACTGCCCAGTTCTTACCATTTTGTATCCTATCCCGGGTGGTTTTACTTTTACCTTACACCATTATACTCTAAGAGAGTTCTACTAAATTGTCTGCTTCAAACAGAAATTTCACTCCAATTCAGAACATATGGACTAGGCAAATATGGAGAATTTGTGCTGTAGATCAAATCATTTTAGCTACTCAGTTTGACCTCACATGATGGGGTGGGGGGCATTCTGTTTGTTGGCCCTCGTAAGACATGTCAGAGGTGTAGCTCACTTGAGCATATTTCAACATTTCAAAAAATAAATAAAACTTTAAAAAGCCTACTCTGCTTCCTTGTCAAACTATATACTGTAAATACATTTAACTTTGCAGGGATTTAATTTCGCAGTAGCGGTAAAAGGGACTTTTCACGGTGGTTTTAAGTTCGCATTATCGCCACTCACTGTAGTCTCTTACTGCCATGTAAAATGTTCACGGTGGTTTTAAGTTTGCGGTGAAGCGGCCACCGCAAAAACTGCAAACATTAAACCATCATGAACATTTCTGCATTTACAGTACAGTGTATGAGAGTGCAGATTATTAGGCATTTGGGAAGAAAGAGAAAACTGATACAGCACAAAATTCAAAGCTATTTGCTTTAGAACACAAGCCACCAAGGTCACCTCATGTCCTCAGTAACCTTTCCCCCATAGCAAGACAGATGAAAGACACTGAAAAGTCTATACATTATTGATCCCCCATTTTGCCACTTATTAGAAATAGCCTGCAGGACCATATGGCAGAATCATCACTAATGTTATAGCAGTCAGCTTAACTAGAAAATTGTCTGGAACTGTCCTTTGATAAAGAGGCAGTTTTGGGGCGGAGAGCCAAAAAGGAATTACAATAAGCTGTGCATTCCATTATTCAATTAACTCTAAGTCATTATTACAGCTATATATCTAATGAAATATTGCATCTTCAGATACTTATGGCCAGTGATATACATGGGTGATATATATTTTAAGTAATAACTTAAAAAATGAAAAAGGCTTCTGACGTCTATAGGCTTATTAATATCATTGGGTCTATGGTCCAGCTTTGGATTGAACGCAAGATCTTGGAAAGTAGCCAGATGCTCCCTGCAAAAGGCAGATCTAGGTAAATTTAGCAATTTGTCAGTTTCAGTAAATGGTATTCTCAAAAGATTATGGGCAATTCTGTGGAAAGCAAACCATTTTCTGATAGCAATAACAGCTAATGTTTCAGCACTAGGGGCAGCATCGCCAGTGATCAAGGTCAGTCAGCCTCTTTAGGGAAACTGAATTCTCATTAAGTTAACAGGACTATAAATACAGGTTCACTTGTGAGAACCCCAGTGTTGATCAGGTGTCAGAAGGATAGGAGTGTAGGAGACAGCTCCAAATACTTTTGCGTAATCAGTCTAATGACTTGGCAAACCGTAATCAGAAAACAGTACATGAAAACTTATGATGATAGATGTAAAGTTACAGAAATCTTGACGGAGCAATACGAAATTCACTATGTAGCTAATGACTGTACTAACTACATATTGCTTTGAGGCATATAACAATTATCTGTTTGCTCACTATAACTCTGTGTGACATTTGAGCGTGTCTACAAGGACAACAGAAAAGAAATTTTCCCCTTGAACTTCAACAGAAGTTCTTGAGAGAATGATTCCAACTGACAAGACTGTTTGAAATTCAAAGGCTAATACACCCGCCGGGATTATAAATCCAGGAATAATTGTCGCTCTTGACACACACCGTATCACCCAATTACACGTCTGCGCACACAGTAATTTAGTTACACCTTGTTGTCATGGTAACAGGACAGCTATAACAAAGGTTATAAAAGGATAGGCGCTCCTATGGGAGACATCATCATTTATTGGGAGGGAACCAATTTGGCCGTGGGCTGAGTCAACTCAATGTGGCACACCACCACAATGGATCTCAGCTTTGCTGACACTGCACTTTGTTCTATGAGCTGTGCAACTTCAAATCTGAATACCACATGGGAACTATTATTGTCATGCTTGACAGTACTTGCCGCCCATGACCATATCGTCATCACTACTTACCCATTCCAACATAATAATCCTGCATTCAAGGTTTGTTGGAGGCAAATGTTTAGGATACTTTTAAAGTACTTTACAAATTCAAAGAATTTTTTTGACATAAGGTCTAAATCGGTTCATCTTTAGCAAAAATAGGGCTAAAAATCTCAACCTACATCCTGCATGCTATGGATAACATATTGGAGGTATTTCAGGAAATACATCTTTAAAAATTGTATTTTGGCAAGTGAAAAAAATTCCCGTTATAACTTTGCATCTTGCAGAGTACAAAGAAAAAGCATTTCGAGGCCTGTCGTACCTGATCTATAATACTTACCTTAACTCTGTTTAATTGTTTTCACTCTCTATGCACTCATAAACCACCATCAAAATGTACCTGACCCAGATGGTACTGTGAACTCTGACCCAGAACCAATTCCATTATGCTAACCTTTGACCTTTAGGATGTAAATCAAGCCATAAGAGTAATGCAGGATGACACGAAGCATGAAGGGTGATCCCTCCAAACTGCCGCCTGCCGGGAACCTATTGATTTCTAATCACAAATATGAAAGTTTTATAACATTCACACATGACAGCATGTGACCTGCTGGGCAAGGGATAATATTTCTTTTCTGTGTGTTATATAGCTGATGGCAGGAAATCTAGTTGGAAAGGGATGGGAATTCAAGGCATGGTTACTTGCTCTGGACAAAGAGTACTGTAAATGCCTTTAATTGAGTTCATGGAGAATTAATTACCCGGTAGAGAGAAAATGGGGTGTTTGCAATGGTTTTAAGTTCATGGTAGCGCTATATTCACATGCTGTACACTGACACAAGTTTGTGGTGAAGCAGCCACAGTAAAAACTGCGAGCATGAAACAACCACGAAAATTCTAAGAATTACAGTATCTTCCAAATGTGGTCACTATCTATTCGTCATCCTTCATTAGGTACTGTCGGAAAAAAACATTTGTCACTTTTGATGGGCGCATCTGAAAATCACCTGTCAACACAACCAAATGATCCGTGACTGGGCGAAAGGTCTGAACCTGCAGCTTTTCTATTTTAAGGCTGAGGCATTAGGATTACAGCCATGAACGTGTGGTATTACTGAAGATCCTGATATTTGATAGTTGCTCTTAGATACAGTGATCGGTATGGATACATTCATGGTAAGCATTCAGATGTAATAGCTTTGACATTGAAGCAAGCCAAACATCATCCTAAAGATCAACAGCTTGATATAAGAAATGGATCTCTTAGCAAAATATCAAAAACTACACAGTTACAGCTAAGAGTTGTATTGAAATACAATGTTTTCAAAAATCTGAACGCATCCTGAACAATCTTTGAAGATAAATTAAAATCCCAACCTTTTGTTGGAAAGTCATTTAATTTTTTTTTAAATGCCAACACATCTACACTAAATCTGAACATAATTTGTTTGAAAACAAGTCTCCACTAACAAGTTTTATCTTTGTAATACGATTTTGTTGAGTCTGTGCATGGTATCTCATATCTGCAGCTGTGCAAGAAGCATGAAATGACTGGAGAGCCTCTGGCACTAAGAAAGAATTGATTCCACTCATTATCATAACTTGCTGCTTCATTTAACGACTCTAAGGATTTTCCAATCAATGTAAAGATTTCTTCTAGCTGCACATGGGGCTGGCACTGACTAAATACCATAAATCTTCTGCTGAATCAATGGAATAACTTGGTTCGCTGGCAGCCTTTTACAGAAAAGATTGCACCTGTATGCAATAGCTAGTGCAAGGTTTTCTTCAGCATCTGACATCTAATATTTCTTTTTTGCTAATGACTGATAAAAATTCTGATCATTCTAATCATATTTTCATACAATTTTGGGATGCCTAATGTGAAAAGACTAGTTTTAGGTCAGACCGTAACAGAAGAGAAGAACGCTTGATGAAATGTTTATTCCCCGAAAAAGGTTTTTTTTTTTTAGCTTTCAGGACGTTTTCTGTCTTTTCTCCAACCCTTTAAGTCAGATCTCATCTAGGAGTTTTCTTGTCACTTGACTGACGATGTTGACTATCATGACTATGGTAAGGGATACAGGCCTGAGATTATACTATAGTGATATCCACTGTCCCCTGTTTCAGGTGCAGCCTTGCCTACATTGTCTATGGATGTAGAATAGAGTAGAAGGCAACAGCTTAATAGCTTGGAGATGATGGAATAACATCAATGGCCAGAGAAAACCCAGAGTAATACATCATCAAACAAAATATCCACAAGTCATTGCTATCTGGCTATAGGCTGCTTCAAAACAATAAATTCAAATATACTGGGAGGCACGGATTAGATTTAAAAATACCCACTACTCTATTTCTCCCAAAATAGCTTAAGCTGCTAAAGAGGATAACATCTTTCACCATCTTCTTGTGTTCCGCAAATAGCTGGTCATAACTAGATAATGGGCAGCCGTAATCTTACCAACGGCCACTTTCTGATTATATATGCAATATTCCTCGTTCAGTTTCAATGAAGTATTTCAATGGTGAAAAGCACATCTAAATTCTACATTCAGCTGAAAAACATTGCATAGTTGCATAGTCTAGCCACCATTTAACGCTCATGCTGCAATTCTGTAGTCTGTATTTGGTCACCACTAATATTCTGTATAATACTGTGAATTCATCACCAAGCTCTTGGACTCAAGAGCTTAATTACACCACAGTATAAGCTAAAAATTCTCCTTTGTAAGGGTTTTAGCCACTCCTATGAGATCATTTCTTATGATCTGTTCTTGGTTTTGAAGTGAGGTGCAAGATTAATTGACCATAGTGACTTCAAGTGCTTTGTGCTTTCTTCCAGACTTCAGTGCCATAGGAACGCTTTGAGCTTTATGCTGATTTAAAGTGGTTCTTACTGGTCTCTTTGAAATCTTATTACATGTTTATTGAAGCCATCCCTAGAGCTTTATTCCTGGTTACACTACTAGTAACTTAAAGTACAAGAACTACTCTTTGTGCTTTGTTGTGATCAAAAGTGGGTCTAACATGCTATCTTAAAGTAATCAGGAATTTCTAGCTTGGTCACCCCCTTGTGCTTTGTGCCTTATTCCTAACTACTGTGCGAGAGCGACTTTCGTGCTTTTGATGCTGATTGAAAATAGTCCTACCCTGCCATTTTGCCCATTCATCCACAAAGCCGGCCCATTTCCGGTCGCCTGCGCGTATGACGGACGGAAGAAGTACCCTCCATTAGGCATCGCCGGGTGAGGCGCAACGGGGCCACAAGGACCCTGATGCCGAACCACCTACGCAAAATAACAGCGTTAGTATTTTCCTCCGACACCGCAACTTTGAACTTCAAATCATAATTCTCCTATTGAATGACCTCCTTGAAGAAAAAGTCATTGCATTTGTATTCCCTTTGAATCTTTAAAACATCCCTTTCCCTCTGTCTACACAATTTGTAGTCCACTGTTTCCAATGACTACCAGGTTTGAGTCAACACATCCCCCCCCCAAAAAAAAATTCTCCAATGCCATCAATGTTAGGTCTTTTTTTTTTACACAGGTCCTAGTTTTTATTTAACCTTAAAGACATCATCTTCCCAACCAAAATTTCCTCAAACACAAAATGTTTAGTGAATATTTTCCATAACATTTCAATTTCATGCTGCAAGAATCGTTTGCTCAAAGGCTGCCCACCTTAGACAAAAAGGAAAAGCATTTGATTAGTACTTAGCCCTTTGAAAGGAACGACATCAAAATGGAGGCAGCCATCAGACCAAACAGCCCCAATGGCTTCCTACTAATCAACCAAACTACATATGCATGTAATCCTCTAGGCAGCAGTTGAATTGGAGGGCAGGATGTCTAATTTGCTGACACAAAGCTTTATTGTCTATCGACTTGTCGCTTTGTAAAAGAAGGCGATCCCTAGAGTAGGATGTGAATAATATTTTACAAAATTTAAGAAACTTGGTTCATAATACACCATGCACAGCTGTTGGTTCTTGATTTATTTTAGGATGCAAATGTACTTTTGTGCACACAAAATTTAATCTATGCATGTTTTTATGACTGTTGGACCGGTGCAAGTCACTTGCTGGGTATCTGTGTTAAAGGTCCATATACGTCGAGTTACCATAATGGCACATGAGTGTACAGCACATTCTAGACATTAAAGTGTCAGGGATTTTATATACAGTAAAAATTGTATTACTAGTTAAGAATTGGTTATTTGGTTTCATTGCAATTTTCCAGAGCTTGAGACTATGTTGGCAGGTTTTGCTGACATTTTGCTTTTATTTCATGCTGTGCACCCTTGATGATTCTATGCCTCTAAATCTGTATTTCGCAAAAATAGATTCCAAGCCCTATAAGCAGCATTTCAAAATGTGTTTATAACAAAGGACCTAACATGGATGAAATACACTGTAACATACTAAACTGCTTTTTAATCAAAGTTTCAGTCCATACCAAAGTTGCCTGCTGTATATTTGTGTACAACAACATAGACTGCTTAAATAATCTTTAAGCTACCTATCTAGACTAGTTAATCAACAAGTAAACAGTGCCAGTCATTCACTCTGCTGACATCAGTTAAGAAGGAAATAAAGACTGTGAATTCCTAACGCTGCATATTTTGGGGGCAATTGAACAATAATATATAGCACTCAAAAGGGAATAAAGGCCTGCATATCCTTATCAACAACATATTCATTTGTCAGTCTTTTGTTCCAGTCCCCTGAGAGAAGGCATAACTTGGACTGCAAGCATGGTATCAGCCAGAAAAAAATCTTCCTTTGAATAAATCCATATTGGTGCAGGTGGTGGTATAATTCAAGTTGTCCCGGGTGACCAAAGTCTCTGTCCCATTTCAGAGGCCCATTTGTCACACGGATCAATGTGATTGATTACCAAATACAGACCACTCCTGATTGGCCTCCCAGTGTGTCTACTTCGATACAATTCAATTAAATCGATTCTAACATTTTGAATTTGATGATTTTCTGCATCATTAAAATCTGCTTCTTTTTTTCCAATAACATCGGCTTTTCCTGGCTAAACCTGAAGAAGTTTCAGAAGTAATAAAACATATCTCTTTCATTCATATTCCAGTTTACGTGTTAGCGTGTAAATCTATCTATATCCTTCAATAGTTAAGGGGCATACTGAAATCTTATTTCCCTTTTTCCAATAAATGTATCAGACGAAGTATAGCTGTAAACTTCATTTAACACAAACTCTTTTTACAAGGAAGAAGTTAGTTTACATCTTTTTTTTAATTGCGAGAACAATGCCATGAACAGAATCCAACCCACACAATGAAAAATTCTCAATCTTCTCAACTAACGATAATCTACACAGTCTAGTGTTTGCTCTTTTCACAAACCAGCATCTGTCCCAAAATCTATCACATTGATTCTCCAATACCCACAGTCCACCATTCGCACACCTTTTGTCGTGCAAATCAATTTAATGTTTCAGATTCTGGCGCTGTATGCAGGTATTACGCCTGTCGATAGCGGTCCCTTTGTGCCACAGCATGATAATCAATGGGATCTTACAGAAGGGACAACAGCGCACTTATTCTACCTCAAGTTATCACTGAAAACTTCACACTGGCAGTAAAATAGAACATCTGAAACTCAGTGGGTCCATTATCATCAATTTTTCATACCATAGATTTTCAATGTTCAACAGCTAAAAAGGCAAATCTGGGACTGGCTAACTGTAAATTTGACACAATCTATTAAATGCACCCCACAACTCATTTGAGTTTGGAATATCAGTGAATTTATCAAGAAATTATTTGGAGAAAATATTCTGGAACCAAAAAATTCACACTAGAAAGGCATAATGAATACAGCTTAAAATGTGGGTCAATTATCATCAATCCTGATTTCCATAAATTTTCTATGTTTAAAGGAATCCATGCAAATATATAGCTAGGAATCGATCAGTGCACTGAATTTGACACAACCTATCAAATCTACCCAGCAACTCTGAGAATATTGGTGAATTTATTGGGAATTTTTGCAAATATTTGGCAGTCAATCCTGTTTTAGAGACTTATGCTGAAAATAACACTCATAAAAAATATGTCAGAAAATTACATAATGCATGGCTAAGGTGATTAAACACTAACTAGTCCCTCTCGTTACCCCATAGAGACAACTGTGATCTTGCATCTGTCGCGACAAAGATAACATGATAAACTTCATCGTAAATAGTTCATGGATCAATGGTAAATATGGATAATTTGATAAAACAGTCATGAATACTTCATAAATCTGGTAAATCAGTGTCTGCCTGACATTCATGACAAATGCAATATTTTCATAGCATTTGTGGATTGTGCTTCATACTGCTAATTGCTCCTTGTATCACATGGTTCCATGTTTCACAATTTTGTATCAGTATCAGTATTCAGCAAAATCACCTGAGGTTATGTTGATGTAGCTATATGCAAATTGATATGAAGCATGCCCATTACAAATTTCACACCTTACTTCACCCCCACTGAATTACTCTCCATTGGGCCTTTCTCTATTGATCTACAGAGGAGGCCCTATAGGGGGATTTCTCTGGTCCCAACAACAATGGCGGTGAGGATGACACATATTACTTGCCCCACTACACAACCTGCACCACACAATGCTATTCAGCTGATGGGCACTAAAATGGGAAAATGTCTGTTAATTTAAATGCACAGCCACTGGCAATTATATGGGCCAACCCTCACATTGTGAATATAAAGAAAGTGAAAATGTCTTACATATGTAAATCTGTACATAAATAATGCTGCTCCTGATATGCATGCGGAAAGAATCTATATGGTGGTACTAAGTTCCCTAGTTTTGCACAATGAAAATTCTGACTGGATCCACTTCAATATCTTTCAGCAAATATCATAATAAATACTCTTAAATTCTCATACTTTATCAGATAGTTAACACTGTTTACATCATCATCATCATCGTTCATCCTCGTGTGAGGTGGAGCAGACGAAGTTAGTTGTTTACTGTTTACAAAGCTTATTTAATTGCTGGTTGGCATTTCATAATTGATCTGTTGTATAATATAATTAACTAAATAACGATCATATCTATAAACAGCTGAAGGTGAATATTTGATGCATTAACTTAAATCAAATTAACCTTACCCCTGCTGCTTTAGCCTTTAACCAATAATAATCTAGTTCTAAAAGGCTATCTCAGCAATGAGAAGGTTATGTCTTTAGGGCCATATCAAATGCAAAATATTTCAATTCCTTCTGTTAGAAAAGCTGTGACATTTTATTTCTGTTCCATGTCAGAGGGACACAGGTGCCTGGGGGTCTGCAGTCAAACAATGTCCCCTATACATGTATTTCAGCACCTCTAACCCTTATGAGACAGAAAACAACACATGTTAAACCAGACAGTGAGGGAATGATCCTGATAGCATATAACCACATTTAGTCCATCTAAATGTATGATTATGGCAGTTTGAAGGTGTCTACAGGAGTACCTTGGTGAGACATCCAGTGTCAAATTGCCCATAAAACTACAGGCTTTCCTTTGATTCATTCCTGAAGGGATCTTATTTTCAAGGGCAGTCTAGATGAAGTTTTGCATTGGTAAACCTAAGGTTATTTAAAACAATTGTAGTGACAGAGCGCAGGACTGCTGTGAATTTTATTCCCTTCCACGGTGTGGATTTTAGAGAATCTTTATTCAAGATGGGGCATTCAAAGTCAAAGTTGGATACTACTGTCAGGTCAAAGGTCACAGTTGAAGACCATGGCCACATGTGACCAAGTAGCTATAGTATCCCTGGTCAATCTGAAGCTTATCATTGTCATAGAATCTGCTCCCCTGGGTAAGGGTGTGTGTGGAAAGAGCATGAGGGTGTTAATCCCCCCACCCCCTTTTATGAAAAAGCCCTCACCATTTAGACACAAAGTTAACATATTTATATGTAAATGCAGATAATGATGATGATCATGCAGATGATTTTCACCAGTTCTGTATGAATAGAAACCACTTATTGTCTTAAGTCAGTTATATCTGTATGATTTTCACATTTTATCTTTAAAAGAGGCCAAGAACCAGCAAAGATATTCAAAACTGCCCATCCTCATAAAATAGAAAGTGCATGCAAATATGCGAAGGGGGTAGAAAGCCGGGACACATACATAAGGATACCTGAGACTCACACTGAAAGGTAAATCACCTTGAGAAGATCATGTTAAGAAACCCAAAACGCTGATGAGGCTATGCACAATATGAATGTGCTTTCAAGGAAGTTAAATGTCAACTGTATCCAACATCAAACATCAGACTGAGGATGATGCGTGATGACTAGGGTAGGGGTGAGTACAGGTACGCGGTACGGTACCACACTGCATGAAAACTGCTCTTTAAGCACTCTTAAAGTGTGCTTAAGGGTACCGTATTGGCATTCTTTAAGGTACATTACGTCATGTTTACGCATTCGGAAATATTATATTTAAGCTATGATTACGTGCGTCCGTAAATGACACGTTGTGGCACACATTTAAGCAACTTTTAAGTATCGTAAACTATGCTTAAATTCTTACGTTTACACAGCGTTTAAGCACCGTAAATGCTGCTTAAATTGAGTGTCATACGTCGACTTAAATAGTCCGTAAAGCGCACGTAGTGGCACACATTTAAGCAACTTTTAAGTACTTTAAACTAAGCTTAAATCCAAATGTTTAAACATTGTTTAAGCACCGTAAATGTATCTTAAATCGTATATTTTTTTTGCCTTACGTCTGGTTTAAGTAGGTTTTAAGTATTTTAATATAGCCTTAAATATTCTATTTAAGCTGCTTTTAAGAATCGTTATGCTCCTTAAATATTGTGTGATGAATAGTATTATATGCCGTGTAACCGTGTATGCTGCAGCAAGCATACATCCCCGTAAGAATGCTATTGACTTAACCTGAAATATTGACAAACAGTCCACAATATCAAGTCAACATTCTTTTTATTCTCTTCTCAGAGTTCCATATACACAAGGCAATCACATTGAAAACAGCATTTTGTTGTATCAGATTATCTTAAACCGATTAAAAACATAGCTCATTTATGAATGTCAAAAAACGATATTGAATTCGATAACAATGAAATATTTCCGACTTACAGGCGGTTCGGGTGACATTAATCACTCTCTTCAGTTTTACAAGGGTTCATTAACTGGTAGAATAATTCAATACAAGTAAACATACCTGAAAAACCGGTTGAACATGTAAAAACACTAACTCACAGGGATCGTAATTACTAGTAGTAAATTGTGTTTACATAGTATAAAGGACAAACAAATGTTGACGTTAATTACTCAAATTGGTTGTTGCAAACGACTATTCTGTGGCTACAAACTTGACTTTGAAAACTCTTTGAGAAAAAAACTGCTACACTAAACTAATCAAACAAAATCTGATCCTAATTGTCTGTCGTCCTACTCGCTATCCAACTCAAGTCTCAGCTCGCTGACGTCAGTTGCTGGTGCTCTGCCGTTCTGATACCTTTTGCTGATGATATGCATACAAATTGGTATATATTCCTGTGGTATGGAGTGAAATACTATTAAACAATGCAATAGATGAGAACCGTGCTTCAAGAGACAATCTCCTATATATTATAAGTATTTTTTTCCTTGATACAGTATAAAGAAATACCGGCTCTCAGTAACATTGTGGCGTTATTTTCCTGGATTGAAAAGTTGATGAGAACGAGTCACAAAACTTCAGAATCACGATTTCATATGTTAACTTTTAATCCTACAGGTATTGCGCTTTGACATTACATGTGTATAAGACTAACCTGTTGCTGCCTCCCGTTTCTTTTGACCGAGTGTCGGTGCTCCGCATACTTCCCCTTCTGGGCCCGCACCTGGTCATCCCTCTTGGATCTATAGTACCTCTTGGCAGCATCTAGAATGAAGGAAAATGAACTTAAAACTTGCAGGCAAATCGGTTTCTACAACTGGATAAGATATGGAGATTAATTCCGGACATAATTTTACATAGAGGGCCAATACTGCTATACATGAGATGTCACTGGGAAAACCGGTTTTACCTGAGTCAACAAGACTTAGTCGTCACATATGCAAATGTGTTTGAATAGTTAATATAGGTTCTAAGGTAACGCCATAGAAACTAAGATTTGTAAAAGTATCGTTGACACCGTGAAGTTTCTGCTCACTGGCCGTAGAGATTTAAAGGTCAGTGCTATTTGCACAATACATGCGACTTACTGCTCCAACCCTGCTGCAGTATACCCGTAATTGCATCTTGCACTGAATTTACAGTTTGAAAAAAAAGATATTTAGGGAGAAATCAGAGCTTGCTTCTTCAAACGATTAATGTTACATACTCGGTGTGTAATTTACTTACCCTTCAGTTCGGCTGATGAAAAGGGACACTTCTCAGGCCCTCCATGCTCTTTCATCACCTCGTCTCTCAAGATCTTCACAATGTGCTGGTTGGCTGCTGAGTCCATACTATGCCAAAAAATGAATAAGTCATGTTATCAATCTACAAGTACTAGAGGAATTCGTTTCAGGGCTTGCTTTTAAAAGAAGTCATGGTGTTATGTCGTGACTATATTTGAAAGGGTGAACAGACTTGCGGAGCTATTATCAAACAGGATGTTATCATAGAGTTTCTTTCATGGTCATTACTGACGGAAGGGAGTCATATTAACATAATGAAAATGTAAAAAGGTACATCTGGTACTATTATCATGTCTTGACAATGTCATGGCAAGAGAAACGATTTAATTGTCTTATTAAATAGGAGTTGCTATACCGTTCAGTAAGCCGGAAGCCCTGAAAGTCTCCTTCGCCTTCTCCCATCGCCCGGTACACCTTGCGCACGGCATCCTGTAAAACATTTTAAACAAATGTATTAGCTGTCTTTGTGCGCAAGTTTGTGACACACGCATGGGAAAATTCCTTCAAACAGTCATTGAGGAATACGTCTAATTTGGCTGTTGCTTTTAATTTGTCCCTTCTATCTTTCTAACTCAATTTCTCGATCACTAAAAGTTTTAGTGATCGAGAAATTGAGTTAGAAAGATAGAAGGGACATTGATATGTCAATTACTACAAGTGTATGGCTGGCGGTCTAATAAGCTCGCACGCTAGCCTGGAGAGCTGTTTTCATCGGTCCGATTCTTGTTAAAAACCTGCTAGTACGCGTGCTAGGTATCTACGTAAGTGGCCAGCGCTATACAGATACAAGCGTTAAATGTGTTTGACCAACTACCTGAATAATGCTACGGTCACATTATTGAAAAAAAGGCTCAAACAGCACTTTACGGGCACTTTTTTGGAACCCCTTTTTTTCAGTCGTTCCGGTGTGAGCCATACATGACCCGTGTGACGCCCCGTGGCTAACGGGCATTTGGGGCACGGGCTGGCCCCTGGGGGACCCCAACACCCCGGTATCTGGTCGTCCACCGGGACAAATTTGTGACGTCGGCGCCCGGTTGGGGTACGGGCAATGATGCAAATATGACCAAAATGACAAAACTCAAAATAAATCACCTACCCTGCAAGTGGATGGAATAGAGGATTTCCTCCGAACCCTGCGGCGTTGGCGAGCGTGCCCTGGCGACGGGCTGTCCTCTCGGATGTCCCGCGGCGGTTCTTGATTAGCCTGCCGGCGTTCCTGCTCCTGAAGCTGTGCCTTCAGTGCCTGCAGTTCTGCGGTTTGAGACTCAAACTTTCTAACCATATCCTGAAGGATGATGGCAAGGTTCTCGCTGTCTCCTCGTTCCATGGGGTTGTCAGTACGAGAAATCGCGGACATTTTGTAAAACGGTGAAAATGTTAACGTTGCACACTCTAGAATCGTTAGACTTAGAATGACGCTAGGTGTTCAGTTCAAAAATTCAAAACTTGCATCATCAACGCTGATTGGCCATCGTCATAAGGAAACTGCATGTGATTGGCTTATTTCTTATCAAAATTTACATGTCCGATAGACACAATGACATGTGAATTGTCGGGCACACATTTTGTAAATCGGCGTGGGTGCCAAGACCAGTCATTGTTACCTGGCGTGGGATCGTCCTGCCATGCCACCACAAAACAATAACAAACACAACAGTTCATTCAAGATATTCATGAAATGTCAGACGTTTTTTTTGCAAATTCTGCCTTGTTTATCTCCAGATATAACTCGAAACATGAAATGTACAGTTTTCTTGTAATGTTGACATTTTTCAGAGTTAAGTGAAGGTGGCAATGAAGAACACACCGCTTGACCAAAATCAAGTGCTTTGATAAAACTCAAACAAACTTTCAAAGGTTCTTGTTATGAATTCAGCGGTAGCGGCCATTTTGCATTCGCGGAGCGCCCCAAGCGTGATTTCCCGCGAAGAGAAACAAACATTTATGGATTTTGAACCTTCTTGCTAGGGTCAAACTGGAAAATTTCAAATTGTTGACATGAGCGTTATGAAGAATCAATAGCAACAATTTTCTGTTGTTTCTAATTTGATATATTGTTGTAAAGTTTAGGAATGAATCGAAACAAAGTTGGCGTCCGACGGGAAATTGTCAACTGCTTGCACTCTGCAGCGCTTTTATCTAATAATAAAGAGTTTGCAGAAAGCATGAACGTTATGGGATCCTGTACCAACGACTTTCTGTTGTATCTACCATATAATTTGGCATTTAACTGTCCTTTAAAGTTAAAGAATTAATCCAAACAAAGACGGCGTGGGTTAACGTTGAGCCAATTATAGATTGTAAACAAAGAAAAATCCTGCTCGGAACTAGTTTGTTTTTATGAACTTGCTTGCTCTCTTTTCCAAATTCAACACGCTCAGTTCGGTCGCCAGCGGCTAGAACGCCAGTCACAATGTATATAGGCCGCATGCCTAGGCAATTTAAACATATTTTGCAAATTACGTAGAGTGTTACGTTTCCCCTAGAACGTCTAGACGCCTCAAACCAGATCCAAAATGGCGGCGATATTCCGCCTTCGGCGTTGTTTGTTTTGTCAAATCAAGGTACTTGGTCAAATTCTGCCTTGTTTATCTCCAGATATAACTCGAAACATGAAATGTACAGTTTTCTTGTAATGTTGACATTTTTCAGAGTTAAGTGAAGGTGGCAATGAAGAACACACCGCTTGACCAAAATCAAGTGCTTTGATAAAACTCAAACAAACTTTCAAAGGTTCTTGTTATGAATTCAGCGGTAGCGGCCATTTTGCATTCGCGGAGCGCCCCAAGCGTGATTTCCCGCGACATTCAAACTATGAAAGAGAAACAAACATTTATGGATTTTGAACCTTCTTGCTAGGGTCAAACTGGAAAATTTCAAATTGTTGACATGAGCGTTATGAAGAACCAATAGCAACAATTTTCTGTTGTTTCTAATTTGATATATTGTTGTTAAGTTTAGGAATGAATCGAAACACTGAGTTGGCGTCCGACGGGAAATTGTCAACTGCTTGCACTCTGCAGCGCTATTATCTAATAATAAAGAGTTTGCAGAAAGCATGAACGTTATGGGATCCTGTACCAACGACTTTCTGTTGTATCTACCATATAATTTGGCATTTAACTGTCCTTTTAAGTTAAAGAATTAATCCAAACAAAGACGGCGTGGGTTAACGTTGAGCCAATTATAGATTGTAAACAAAGAAAAATCCTGCTCGGAACTAGTTTGTTTTTATGAACTTGCTTGCTCTCTTTTCCAAATTCAACACGCTCAGTTCGGTCGCCAGCGGCTAGAACGCCAGTCACAATGTATATAGGCCGCATGCCTAGGCAATTTAAACTTATTTTGCAAACTACGTAGAGTGTTACGTTTCCCCTAGAACGTCTAGACGCCTCAAACCAGATCCAAAATGGCGGCGATATTCCGCCTTCGGCGTTGTTTGTTATGTAAAATCAAGGTACTTGGTCAAATTCTGCCTTGTTTATCTCCAGATATAACTCGAAACATGAAATGTACAGTTTTCTTGTAATGTTGACATTTTTCAGAGTTAAGTGAAGGTGGCAATGAACAACACACCGCTTGACCAAAATCAAGTGCTTTGATAAAACTCAAACAAACTTTCAAAGGTTCTTGTTATAAATTCAGCGGTCACTAAGCGGCCATTTTGTATTCGCGGAGTGCTCCAAGCGCGATTATCCGCGACATTCAAACTACGAAAAAGAAACAAAAATGTATGCATTTTGGAGCTTCTTGCTAGGGTCAAACTGGAAATGTCAAATCCACGCACTGTGCAGCGTCTTATGGGATCCAGTATCAACGTTTTTTGTTGCGTCTACGGTATTTGATAGTGTTTTCAAGTTTAGAAATGAATTCAAACAAAGATGGCGTGGGTTAGCCGGTGGATTTATAAACAAAAGAAAAGGCCCGCTCGGAACTACATGTTGTTTGTTTTTATGGACTAGTGACGCTTACTCTCTTTAAACCCTCTGCTAATCACAATTTGTGAGCTATTATTATCTGTATTGGATTGGCCGATCTTTGGGTATTGTGCAGGTATTTACAAGGCTGAAAACGTGCCCTATTCTAGAGAATAAGTTATCACATCGTTAAACCAAGTACAAGTAGTTGTATTATGGTTTGTTTTGTTTTGCTTAGACTGGTAGGCCGGGACTCCTACGTGTCGCCTTTGAATTGGCTATATAATCGATGTCCTGTTACGTTTAAAAATTGCTTTCATATATGAAACTCTACAATATATATCAATAGATCAAACTACATTTTTGCTTGAACATATAGACAATGCATACTAGTAATAGGTGTCTGTATTTATGTGTAGTTTTTAAAAGTCGTTGTAAGGACACAAAGTCCGCTCCTCCTATTGCCTGCTCAGGCGTGTCCGCAGAAGCTTTTGAATAAACCATGATGTGACAAGAAGTCAAGGAGTGTAGTTTTCAAAATTCATTGGTTGAAGAGTACAATTGCAAGTAAGACTAATGAGAGTCTACCCCACACTTTAAGTAGCTTAAACGAAGCTTAAATAAACAGCTTTAAACTATATTTAAGGACGCTTAATGGTATCGTATATAAACGAATTAAAATGCAGAGTAAATTGATGGTTATTTTAGTCAGTATATATCTATAATGTGTTGGCAAAACTGCACAGATTACTGTTAAATCTTTAATGCATAGTTAAGTGACCTTAAGGAACAAGTAAAGTTACTTATATCTTTAAGTGAACTTAACGATTTTCTTAAATGTGTCGTAAATATTGACTTTTAGTTGTGGCATTTCCGACTTCGTAAATGTAGCTTAAAGATAACTTAATTATATTCAAATGTTTAAGCTTCATTTACGAATCACATTAAGTATGCTTAAATATGCGATTTGGTGCAGTGCCAGTACAAAACCGTTTTGTTGGATCTGTTAAAAAAAAACAGACCTGAAAAAATTCAGTAGACCTGATGTTGGACCTATTAGAAAATGAACAGATTATATGAACAGGCATTCACACTTTTGGGGGCTTACCAGTCACACGTTTTGGGGCTTATCAGTCAAAGAAAATGACAAGAGCAAAGTACAGTTACCTGTAGTTGTTCCTACTAAGTTTTACAGTCAATCGTACAGAGGCAGTAAGCCTTGTAGAATTTTAACACACCCCTGGGGGTCAGATACTCCACCAAACAGATTCCTTTGAAAAGAAATGGACCGTTATTTTGAGTACTGTCCATTTAGAAGTTTTCACATACTGAATTAGGTCCAGGTTACGGTCCGGACCTTGGCCTGAACCAGACCTGGACCTGCACTTTCTGTGCCGGTATAGGGTACCCATAGGTACTGGTACCCACCCATTACGATTTTTTGCTAGTTAGTAGTGTGATAACTCTTGTATTCATCCATTTATTTGTAGGTTACAATAATGGGCTTAACTTTGCTGACTGTCCTAGATATTTCATTATTAGACTCCTCACTGTAATATTACCTTGACTGATGGATAGGTATGAGCTTTATTGATTTGCTATGGATCAATAACTATACAAAGACAAAACATCCCTTCTGTCACGTTCAACGTGAGATTATTTGTAAGAGGATTAAACCTACCCAGCCCAGCTTATGAGACAATAATGAATCTAACCCTGAAAAAGATTAAACCCCAAATCTGTCATGTTTTTGTGCTTATCAAGGCAGCTAAACCGTCTTGACCCGTCTGCGATATTCCAGAGCGCGGAATCAATTTATACGAGGCCTGTATCTGGTTACTGATCAATATAGATTAAACTGGAGGGGCCGCCAATGGATTTTATCCCACCCACAGCGGGTTGTGAATGATCCGTATCCCCAGATGAGGCATTTTTCGTGCAGGTGTCACTGCAGGTCGTCATATAAATGACACCCTGCCGGGGCTAAATGCAAAGAAGTATTGATTGGTTTTGATTTCCGATAGGGCTTTCGTTAATATGCATGCTTTGGGACCAAACATATATTTCCAGTGTAGATTGACATTATTATGAGCAGAAGTTTGCACGCTGGCAAATTGATTGGTACTTCGTAAATACTGCCTTTTCAACAACATTAAATATACACTCTAGACAGTGTAGCTAAGCACAATAATACAAAATGCTTCGTGACCAAACATATCTATTTATGAATTTACATCAAAATTATTGGGCAGAAGTTATGCCAGCATATTGATTACACTTCATGAATTCAATCTCTTCAGCTGTGTTGAAAATATGCTTTTTTTTATTATACATAAGTTAAAATATGCATGACTTTTATGTGTCAGGACCTAACATACATTCCCAAGTCAACATTGTGTGCAGAAGTTTGCGTGCAAGCATACTGAGCAGTAGAAATGAATTGAGCCTCTTAAAAATTCAATATATACTTTGAACAGTATGCACTAGAGGCACTTCATCCATGGAGACAAGCCAAACAGACTAAGAATAGCACTCTTACTGTAATTTGTTCCGGAGGTTGACAACCTCTAACTAGTCTAAGTAGATGAGCCAGGTAATAGAATCACATTAGTTTAAATGAGGAAAATATCAGGTACTCTCAGATGTCCACACTGTCAAGATGAAAAGGGACAAAATGGAACGGCACTTGTAAGGACAGTGACTCTAGTACCATAGATGACGACTATAGTATCGTAGTCAAAAATGAGATGCTAAAAATATCCAATCTTATCTGCATAACAGTCTGTGACTTCAGCACCACTGTGGTTAATAACCACCAAGATTTCAGCACCAAAGAGAGCAACATTAGCACTACACAGTCATACAAATACTATGGTCATTTTTTAGTATAAAGACAGGATTCTTTATGTTTTGTAGTGTGGAAAGCAAGAATTGTCCATAGGATTTGCATCTACAATGCTTCTATCTATCTATCAATGATAACAAAACCAACTGTGCACTGGGGAAGCTATCATTCACATCTTCTTATTTCTTTTCAGTAGACCAAGCAGCACATACAGTTGATAACATAAACTTCTTAAAGTAGAACATGATAAGATCAATGCTAGTCTATCCCCAAATTGACCTCTCCTCACTAAAGGTCCTTGGAAGGTGAGATCAACTTTCAAACTGGCTTTCTGGGGGACTTTCATGCCAAAGTGCAACATGGTTAGGGCAGTCACATATCACTACAGAGTGGGCATGGCAGAATACTAAGCCATGTTGTAACTTATGAGCATCACAGATAAGCTTCAGAGGTCCAGTGGTTGGCTGCCCTGCCCCTGGAACTAGAAGCTGTGACATGATTCCAACTGTGTGGCTCACCCGACATGCACGTTACCATAAAGGGTTGCAGTCCTTAGGACAGGAAGTTAAGCCATGATTTACCGCTCAATGTGCTTATAAAGAAGAACTAGGGGACTTTCCCCAGTACAATGAGCCTGTAAATATTGTTCATATCAACATCTGTTTTCTCTTGTTAGACCAGTGGAAGAATTGCTCTTTGGCGAGAGAAACTGGTCGAGATCAATTTCACTTTTTTTACACGGCCAGTATTGGCTGGGCAGAAAGGTACCATTTGTTGCTTAACCTTCTGCCTACCAAGCCTATTGGCAGAAGTCTTGTACTGGTTAAACAATTGAGCAGAAGGAAGAAGCTTTACACTGTTATGTCCGCATGGTCTTGGTCACCCATACACCCACCTGCAACTTTTAAGGGCAAAAAATTAAAGATTACAAGTTGAAATTACTTTTTATGCTGGGTGGAAAAGCGAATCACTGACTCAAGATCATACCGTGTTATATCTTTTAGTTATGAATATATGTATGATGATAACATAAATATTATCAGCCCACAAATCTTGTAGGGCAGACAAAGAGGTTTGCGTTCTTGCAGGTAAAATTTTGGACCACTTCCAATAGACCAATCCTAACTGTCTATCATAATCAGCAGTACAAAGAGACATTTAGTGGTCTCACCAATGAGAGAGTGTTATTGCATCATCGTCAAATTTCTGCATTTTTTGGTAGTCATTCTGTATTTCTGTTTTGACAGAGCTGGACTGAGCTATAGGATTGGTCTATACTGTAGGTAAAAGAACCACCACCCAGGGGACTGAGGAAAAATGGCTGGTGACAGAAAGGAGGTTGAGAGGGACTCAAGTAAAATTGGACAAGATTGCTTCAATTTTGAGGCCTGCCAGGCCCCACACTAAAGCTGACATACCCAAAGTGATGGGGCGGTGTTAATATGGAAAGTAGCTAAATACAACTGCCAGAGTCGATCGATTGCATGTGTGGCTCCTCCTGACACAAGCAAAGGCTTTCAGCCAAATATAGGGATGACCAATTACAAAAAGGTCCACAAGAATGACCTTCTGCACAGCATGATTAAATTGGACAATCAGATATGCCTGCAATACAGTCCATATATTAGCTGGCTACTCTTTGAACTAAAGGCCTGCTGTGTGCCTTATGATCTTAGGCATATTCATGTAAAAGTTCTTCCGTTTTAAAAAGGTTAAAAAGCTTCTACAGGACTTGGTTATCAGATCATTTGTGCTGGACAATACGGCAATATGGTAAGATTTTTGTTACTACTTATTAAGCCCAAATAGCAACCAAAAAAAAAGATAAGAAATGTTACTTTATGCATCGTACATATTGACATGAAAACAACAAATATTTTATACCTGCCAGATTACTGTAAATGTCATTAAATTTAAAATTAGTAGAAAATGGTTGTTCACCATGGTTTCAGTTAGTCACATACTGTACAGTTATGGAAATACCAGTGGGATTAAATTTGCACCACGAAAACTGAATTTACGTACAATTCTGCCAAAAATATAAGAATAACAGTTGCCAGAACCACATAAAATATCAGGCATACATAACCACATGCTAGGAAAGAGGACAAGTTTCAAGTTTCAAGTTTATTTATTTTACCAGGGAATACCTCAGATCCATTGATCTGAGGACCATGACTAAAAGGCATTTTCTATATCCACAAATATCACCAGTCTTACGCTACTAAAACAGTAAAAAGTAAACAAGAAATCTTTCCCACACATTTTATGAGAAATGGTTTATCTCTGCATGTTTTATAATTTCGATACACGTAATAAAAGTGAGTCATTGATGAAGTAAGGTGGTTGGGAACCTGTTCTGTCTGAACTTTTAATCCAGCTTTAAGTCACTAATCCTAACACAGGGTTTTGACTGGCAGGGTTGGCGCCTCTGGGGATATCATATCAAAGGTCTTTAAATCCTATTGCTGAGGTGATACAGTGATTACCAGCTGTTAACAGTGTGGGGAGGGGGGCGAACAACAGTGGTGAGACCCACTTATCTCCCATTCTAATCCTGCCTGGCAAGCTGGTGGATTCCATGCAAATCAGTATACTAATTACCACCTGTTATGTAATTGAGGGTTGATAACCCAACCCAAAGTGTATATAAGGGCTCTGGTCATTTGCTACAACTACCAAATAAAATCACAGAGTGAGTGAAGTCAAAGTGAATGAGGCTCATAACCAAAATGGGGACTTTTGATCAGACAATGGCATCTGGCTACTGAGTATATCATAATATTATATTCTTTCACTTACTAAGAAAACATATAAGGAAAATCCCATCAATTTCTAGAAAAAAATAAGGCTTTTGAAATAATCTGTCAGCGATTATGTACCTTAAAAACACATAAATAAAAATTCAAATTTTACATTACTTCGGCCATACCTATCAAAAAGTCATCATCTATCAAATTCAGACTATCTTAATATGCATTGCCGTAACAGCATTTTCCCAACATCTTGCAGAATAATCAGCAGTCTTCTTATGGCAAGCACCAAATTTACTACAGCCAAGCCTTTTCAAGGGACCACCTCTACATGAGAACCACCTGGTCCACTTGGTCCCTTAGGTGTTTCCTACTGGCACAATTCAAGCATCAATAATCCTGTCTATATTGACCACCTGTCTACATAGACCAGATCCGATTCCATCAGTCCCAAGTGGTTCTCTTAGGCAGTTTTCACAGTACTAACTTGAAAGCTATTTTCTAAAAGCCATCTTTACCTTAACAAATACTTACAGACATACAGTACTGTGTAGCGATCCTAAATTTTACTCCGGTACGTATACAGTACATGTACCAGTTCTGATATATGGTGAAGACATTGCTATCCTAAATTGATCTACAGGCTTACATTTAGAAATTTAGTACCAGCCACATAATCCCCAAGCTTTCAACTTCTGAAATGTTTGACAGGCTTTTTTGAAAGTGTGCCAAATGATTTAGCATTACAGACCATACCTTACAACTTCTGCACGTAAAAACCTGTTACCAACAAAAGCCCTTTGTAGGACACGGTGGCTGTTGCATTATTCTAATGGTTTTATACAATGTAGCTAGACATTATTGTGCATTATCAGTATGCCACTCGAAGCCAAGATTAGTAGATTTAATGCACTTAACATTCAACTTCTCCGAATCCATTTATCTGGAACAAACCATGTTATGCATCTGTAATGGAATTACATGTCTCAAGGCATATTGTGAAAGGAGAATTTTGTTCTTTATTTACTGGAAGGAAAGTAGTTTGTACCTTACAGATGCAAGTTAATTCATTACCTCAATAATTTAGGCAAGCATGTTTGGGTGTGTGACTGTCTGATAACTTGTAACTCAAGAAGACATACATTTTGTCAGGTAGCTGTAGCTGATAGGTGGGTAGGACTTCACAAGACCTTGACATTTTTACATTTTGGGCCTCCTAGTGGCTTTTCATGGTACTGGAGTAAAATTTTGTGTTTTGAATCTGATATTCTGTGATGTAGACAACCTATGGATCATATGGTCGTGATTTTTTTTGGGGGGTGGGGGTGGTGGGTGACAGCTTTTCTGCCCAGAAAGAAGTGACGCAAGTTTGGCAGTACTGGTACTGCAGGGGCAGTATTGTTAAAATTGTCCAAAGAGGATAACTGGAAAAAGTAACAATGGATCAGATTCTTCAGATCAAAACTTTTACCTCTAGCATAATCAGATATATTTTCAGAAATTCTCTGAAATCATACTTTCTCAATATCAAGCTACTTGATGAATGGGTATTGACTTATCAAACATATCGACTACACCTGCAGGCTGTGATAAGTTCCTCTTTATACTTATTAGTTTAATAGACATCCATTCCTTTGTTTTATATGTACCCAATAGCTCACATCCATTATGGTACCTATACCTGGGGGAAATAACAGTGATACCATTAATATAACCCCAGGGTTGGTCATGGGAGTTCAACCTATAACCTCTGGCTTGCCATATCATAAACTGAATCCAGTTCTATGGCATTATAGTGATTCAGTTGGCCTGTTTGCAAACTGACAATATATTTTGTCAATTCAATAATTGTATCGGCTTAGAATGGCATCTTTTCCATGACATTGAAAAAAATGTGTATCTTTATAAAATATTAGAATCACATCCTCAAGACCCGATTTTATAATTCCTTAGCTGAAGCAATTCTACGCCTGTGTTTAACACAAACTCCTGCCACAATTTGCAGCTGCAACACCCCCCTTATTCCAAGAATTCTTACAAAAGGTCTTAAGAGACAGCAGTACGTTTCCGTAGCCTAGATAAGTGAAAAGTTCAGTCTGTCATCTTTTTCTCAGAAAATCCCTCAGACAACCTCATGAGGTGTCCGACCAACTGTGGACAAACACTCATCCAATTTGACATTTTCACCCTCTGAACATGTAGGGAATACTAACCTGGGGAAAACTCCTAGCTGTGGACCAGACAATACTCCTCATTTCTGGCTGTCAAGATTTATATCTGGGAAGAGATGCACTCAGTCTGGTGCACAGGGGAGTCTAGGTTAAACGTTAGCTCACGAGTCACCTATATCCACGGGTAACCTATATCCGTTGTGTTGCTAAACAAGGTATCCAGGGATATCAAGTCGATGGACGGAACTTTCAAATTGTACAATTTTCAAAATATTGCAGTTGGAAACCACCATCTGTCAACTTGATATCCCTGAATACATTTAATATTGTATTTAATATAGGAACGGATATAGGTCATCATACTGATAAAGGTGAACTAGCATTACAGAAAATTGGGTGTGCAATTTAAGATAAAAGAAGCCAATATCTATAGATAATTATAAACTTAAAACTCTCTAAACAAGTGATACCATCAAAGAGTAATAACTCAGCAAAGAGTAGCCAATGTTCTTCTTGGCTTGCATGTTGCACCTAAATGATTATTAAAAACTTCCGTCTTTATTATATATATTTCATGTTGTATAAACAACTCAACAAATACAAACAATTCTTAAAATCTATCCACCAAGCATGAAAATTCTTAAATTCAAAAAGGGAAAACTAAATTTAAAGTTCAAACCTAACCTTAAACAAGACCTTCCAGTCACATGGTATACCGCAATTAAATCATGGCTCATAAACAATGGACCCAAATCGCTTTAGAGTGCCAGTTGGAGCCAGCCAGTCTGAGGTGCCCTGCTCGGGCATGACAATTACCGTGTGGTTTTACTTATCTGCATCCTGCAGTAAATTCTCCACAATTAATCAGCATATAAAGCCCCTTTTTAAGATAACTGTCTTCTCTCTGACTCTAATAGCATGGCGTCTGTCAGTGACAGACACACCGATGCAAAAGTGCCCTTAGGAAGGTGCCGACTTGATATGTTTGAAGTGATTTCTGACAGTCGCTCATGACCATAGTTTATTTCTTCTCCATTTTCAAGATTTTTTTACTCCAGGAAAGAGGGTAGCCTCTCACGGAGTATTGTCACAGTAGTTAGCTGAGGTGATGCCTCAGTTGGTAACTGTATCTCTTATGTTCCCTTTGCTGCATTTGTATGTAGTTTGGCATGTCGTCTGCTCGTAGTTGCAAGATGATGCATATTGTTTTGTTTTGTTTCATGGTAGCTTTAGTATTAGTACTATAACATCTTCAGAAATCACCCCTTTTTTCTTGATACATGTATTGTGGACTTGGTCATGGATTAATCACAATGTGGTTTGGGCAGAATATCTTCAAGCAAATGCTGCGTTATGTTTATCTATGAATCTATTGTTTAGTATACCAATATATACTCCGTGTGTCATTTGTTTTTTAATAAACTTCCTAACCACTTTGATTTATAATCAAGGCAACTTGTTATTGCCAAAGTTTTTTTCATTTGCACACTCACATCAGTTTTGGGGTTCCCTGAGGATGTCATCCATGTAATCAAATCGCTAAGAACAAACGAGTCAAACGAGTGTGGACTTGAGCTTCTGATGATTGCACACACTCACATTTTTCCAGTGTGTGCATGTCAGTTCACTGTCAATCACTGTTCTAAGTGTCAATTAAGAGATTACCAGACTGTGTGAAAGAATTTGTAAATACTGTACATCTAAAGCAGTGGGAGAGGAAACACATTTTATTTCCAAATGTCCATTCAACCAAACCGAAAGCGTTCATGTGAAACCCAACTTATTTTAACTACAACTGACTTAGCCCATTCTTTAGATACCAGGTCGCGAACAGATATGATTATAACCGACTTCGCAAAAGCTTTCGACAAGGTACCTCATGATCGCTTACTCCTAAAACTCCAAAATTATGGTATTAGGGGTAAGGTACATCACTGGATCTCTAATTTTCTCAAAAATCGTAAACAAAGAGTGGTAGTTGGGGGAGAGCACTCAGAGTGGGCGGAGGTAGTCTCTGGAGTGCCCCAGGGTACCGTGCTCGGACCACTATACTGTTCTTAGTGTACATTAATGACTTAGCCGACAACCTCAACTCTAACATCCGTCTCTTTGCGGATGACTGTGTCATCTACAGGGAGATAAACAGTGACAGAGATCACACCCTCTTACAAGAGGACATCAATACATTAGATACATGGAAAAACACATGGCAGATAAAACTACACCCGGACAAATGTTTTGTTATGCGTTATACCCACAAATGTAAACCTAAACTCTACAACTACAAACTAGGAAGTCATGTTCTAGCCAAGACTAACAACCACAAATACTTAGGAGTCACGCTCAACAACCAGCTCTCTTGGTCACAACACATACAGTACAGTGCTTCCAAGGCTAACAGGACGTTAGGCTTTGTGAGACGCAATCTTTATAACTGCCCCAAATCAGTCAAAACAAATGCATATACATCCCTTGTTAGACCTCATTTAGAGTATTCCAGCGCTGCCTGGGATCCATACCACAAAGAGCACATTGCTAAGTTAGAGTCCGTTCAAAAAAGAGCGGCCAGATTTGTCACAAATTCGTATCATAGTTATGATAGTGTCACCAAACTTGTCTCTGATTTGGGGTGGAATACTTTACGCAACAGAAGGACAGCAAATAGATTAACAATTTTACAGAAAGCAAGACACGTGTACCATAAAGTAGCCCTACCGGTCGAAACTCATCTAAAGCCTGTACCGCGCCAATCGCGACACTCAAACCCAAATTCTTACAAGGTTCTACCTTTTCACAAAGACTGCTACAAACATTCCTTCTTCCCACAAACCGTGAGAGATTGGAACTCTCTACCGTACGAGGTCACGGAGATCACAGACGCTCCAAAGTTCAAGGAGGCAGTTCTCCGACGCCTCAGGGGACATTAAGGCGCAGCACTCCCCCTGGACGCTTTGCCCCAACTGAGGGGCGTTGTCCAGTACCCAATCAAGATCAAGAAAGAATCACTCTGTTTAGAGAAGCCACAAAGACTTACCCAAACTTCCCCACATTGACAGACGAACAGAAAGCCACTAATTTCTCTTGAAATTGCAGAACCCATAATTTTAGAAAAGGTGGGGCTTTTCGTCTCCCTCTGCTTCCAAAAAAGAAGTCAAACCCAACGCGTTTAGAAATAGCCAACACTTAAATATTAGAGTAGAATATTGTTCATAACTGCGTCCATTGTCACTTGCATTATCTACTATGATGTTTATACCATGTACTTGCAATTAGCCCTCGGGCACGAACTTGCAAATAAACTTCTTTATTCTATCAAACTGCATGTTATCCTCAACATTTTGACATCAATATCCCTGAGTTGCAGGGCTGTCTGATTTCAAAGTTAATTTGATTTTCTCAATTCTATTACAGCACACCCATTCCTTAAAGCAACCATTATCATACTTAGCATCCACCTGTAGTTTTTGTTTAATAATACATAGCTTCCAGTTTGTTTTGAAGCTGTACATCAACACTTCAATATAATATTTACAACAACATTATTCACCCCATGAGCATTCTGAAGGCACATTTGGTCCCTATAAATAACCATAGCCACAACATGGTGTGGGACCTCCCAGCAGGAGGGGTGGTGACATGACATATGGATGCTCCATCACCATCACAGCACTAAGATTCATATGGGACAGACAAGTGCGGATATGGCAATGGTGTCCATCCTATTCTATTTTCATTCCTCAGATTGCTTCCCGGCCAAATAGACGCAAGTTTAGCCCTTATGTCACTGAAAAATAATTTTGCGTATCAAATACTCTTAACACTAATTGTAATGAGTTTGAACTTCTGAATGCTTGTTCCAACCCCCTTACTATGCTGTTGCAGAAGACACAATCAGAGCCAATCACAATTCTTGCACACATTTGACACGAATATTCAAATGCAAGACGTTTCTCTCTAAATTATAGACGCCAATTAAGCTATTCAAAGCCTTATTTCTGTACTCTATCTAGGTACTCAAAGTAGATTTTTTGCCACAAAACCAAATGTATTTCGGGTAAGAAAATCTTGATTGACATTGAGATGCACATTCTAAAACATTATGTCATACTGATGACATTTATGAATACTGAAAATTTACACCAGCTCTGTAGTTTCCACATTTTCTGGTATCAATAAATACAAAATACACTCTTATCAGAATCTATCTTGTATGTGCAATATTTTCATTCCAATACTATTGTTATCCAAAGCAATAGAGTAGAAACAACAAAAGAAAATTGACTTTAACCATAACAGGAGCTGTCACCAGTCCCTACTCCTCACACAATCAAATCCTTCAAGCATGACTGTTGTCAAACAGTCTTCATTTCAAACCCTGAAAATTCTGACACTGAAAAAAAGCAGCCTCCTAAGTGCTGACACCATACAAGTTACTGACCAACTCCAATTACAACATTAATACCTCACATGCCTCAACATCTATGAAAAATTTAACGACAGTCTGGAAATATCATGTTTAATTCATAAGAAGACTATACTCTTCATATAATAGACACGAAAACTTGGTACAACTACAAGGCATTTCACCGAAAGTCACCTTGAGAAGTGAGTTTGTACCAGTAAGTGGCAGCTGACTATCATAATAATTTTTATGATGGTGTATAATGTTACACCCAGCTGCCAAAGATAAGACCATTGCTAGGTAAAGTTATTCTCAAAGGACGTCACTCTTGTCAGTAAAATTTGCCGTTGCAAAATCATTTAGTGTGATGACTCTCAACTTCAAAAGGATTTTAATGTACGTTTAGTAATCTAACACTATGAAAAATTATCTAAGCTAACAGCAGTCCTCTTGGAAGAATAGAAGCTGAAGATATACCAATGGTCTTGCCAGACATTATCCTTATATAGCTCTGTTAAAAGGTTAATTCCAAACAGCCAAGTCGACCCAGTGATACTTCTACAAGCTTGAAGTGCATGTATGTAGACAATCTATTAACCCTTGTCTAAAGAGTATACGTTGCCACTTTACATATTACTGTTTTCATACACACACTACATATCTTTGGGCTCCTGCCAAGTAGCCATTCACTGTACTTGACAATGTCACGTTTAAAAGTACAATTAGATACCTAGTACATGTAGATGTAGGCTAGTTCAGTTTGAATCTTAGAAAGAAGATTGTAATGATTACATGTATATGTAACCTGATTAGAACGGAATTGTCCCACCTTACGCTTGCTGTGTACTCGAGGCATAGTTGCAGATTACTGCCACAGTACAGAGGAGATAACCAAGTCACGTCCACTTCCAAGGCTAGAAATGAAGCATGCTTTCATCAGCCCAGACTGCAATGCTTGGCATTTATTTTTATGATTGGCTGCGCAATGTAAGCCTGGCTCAGCCCATTGACAATACAGGGAGGGGGGACCCAGGCTAAAAATATCTCCAGCTATATTTTGTGGCAAATATAAAACCATATGTAACAGCTTTGAAAACAGTATCGCACAAGTTAAAATTCAAATTACCGGGTAATGATTTTCTAGATCCAAATAGATGCTGCATCAACGTAATAAAACACAAAGTTAGGTTCTGAAATGTGTACAGAATACTATAGAAATTCGCACAATGATTTCTAAGTTGCTGAAATTCGCACAATGAATTCTAAGTTGCTGGCAAGCTTTTCATCTGAAGTAAAACCTTGGAGCATGGCTTCATGGTAGTGACTTTGATTGAAGACGTTCAAAATGTAGCAAGGCAACCAATGTTGTACCGGTATGTCAGGTAGGCAAAGGTTTAACGTATAAGCTGGCTACCCTCTCCTGGTATATCTAATCCATGTGGTGTGATACACTGTGTTGTTATACCATGGCAGTATCCTGATATAAATGACATTTACCGATGTCATGTTTTTGTCTTTGGTTTTTACGTCTTGTGTGCATTTGTTTGTATTCTAGTTTCTAATAGGCAACTGGCTGACTTGCCTGCGACATTATCTTGTTGTTATATTTAACAGAAGTAAAACATATAACATCTTAAAAACTTATGCAAATCACAATCCATAAATTAAGTTTAAGTACAATCATCTTCGTCAGTTGTTTTTTATTCAGATCATTTGGAAAAAAAGATTCCTTTGATCAAATGATATCAAAGGCAAGATACATAATATCAAAGTCAGTATTGACATATCATGTAGATCTGTTCTAAAGAGCTTTTGCAACCCAGTCACTTACACTAAATCATTTCAAAGGGTTTCTAAAAGACCTTTTCTTACAATTTTCCATACACCTCTTTTAGTCTTTATTTCCATTCAAGCCTTCATCTAAAATTCTGTTTGACCTCCTCTTTAAGACTTCGTCAGGTCTGTCTCCGGGTTCAATTTTTTTCCATTTCCTTATTGTTTGGGAGACCATGCTGTCAATTTCCATCATCAAATCTGTCATTCATTTGTATTAAGTTTATAAAAATACACTATTATCAATCTCATATCATGAAGTTCTTATTTTGGGACAGACACGGTGACATTGTTTTCCGTCCCAACAAGCAAATTTTTGCCAAGACGGAGGGTATTGATGGGTCCTAGAGACAGTTCTAGTCTTTGGACACATCATACTACTCTTCTAAGCAATCAATACATGTAGGACCCCCGTCATAAAGAGTTGACAGGTCCTCATGACTGACACATGGTGTATAGTTCCATATCATGTGTCCCTGACATCAGGGAACCTAAAACTAGATCAGTGGGCTGTAAGCATGCCACCCTTGTCGCCCAGGCAGCCCGGGAATGCTGTCTGAGGGCGGGCTTAGATTTGTACTGGGGAGGTCATGACACACAGTACATGAAAGTGTTTGTTTAGTAAGTATAACAGATATCTCTTGACACTCTTTCTGAACAGCACCACTAGTTGAGGTTTGACAGAGGTTTGAAAGCCATTGTCCGTGGCGAGGGGTAGACCAAACGATTGATGTTCCAGGTCAGTCGATGGCTGTACCTGCTATCCGCAACCAAAACACAACATAATTACTTTACCATCATGTTGACTGGACCTGCACAAAATTTATAATGGTCAAATGTTCCAAATTCCTTGGACACCCCCCCCCCCCCAACACATATGTACCCTGAGTCATTAAGCATTGCCATTCTATGATCCAAACTGTAGTGTTACATAATTGGTCAGACTATACATGACATGCATATGTAGCTCTGAAGTTACAAAGACTTATTCAACAACATATATCTTTTAAAAAAAATAGCTTCTTTAATATACTTTATAGTATTATATCCAATGGAGGCAAGTATATATTTGTATACACTTTATGGTGTAAATGATCTCATAGGTTGCTGCCCTTGCAAGAGTTTCAAGTTTTTATTATCTGCCACTCAACTATCATGACGAAACACAAGAATGTAAGGGTAAATAGTTACAAAGGCATCAACAAACTTACAATTTTATGTTTTCAAAAAAGGCATTTTATGCTGCACAAGACTATTTCAGGTACATTTGGACCAGGGCTGTGTCCAGTTTTGGATTCTTTTCTGTCCAAATCATTCTTAATGTGAGTCAATGTTGTAAAGTTGCCTTGGCAAGTCTTTTATTGTCGGCAAACAAAAATCAATTTCATGTGACAGATTAGATGGAGTGAAATTCTTTCCGTCCCAACAAGGAAATTTCTACCCTGGGATGGAGGGACAGAACCTAGAGACAGCCCTGATTTGAATAAACTTGTTAGCATTTGGATGTCTATACTTATACAGAAATTAGGTCTCTAATCTAAAGGTCTGGAGTTAAATCCTCATAGGCCACACGTTAGATGTAAATCTCTGCGCAGATCAAGATGCACCTGCATCAATTCACAGAGGTTCTACATGGAGGGGCCCTGGCAAAACATAATAGTGAATTTAGGAGGACAGGCAATACTTCCCGGGGACATCCCCAGGGCAGCTCACGGGTGCCTGATGGACATTGAGTGATAAAGGATTAAAGCATACGACTATTCGACGAAAGCCGCCGAAAAGGCAGCCGTAACCCCCCCCCCCCCCCCCCCCCCCTCGGGACCTCTAACGGGATGCGTGAAGAAAAAATTGTTTGTGACTACGCGAGCCGATGTCTACCCGGCTTCAGAGCCCGACCGGTGAGACACCACACGGACCCCCTGGGTAATGTGATGTAGGCCTTAATCAGCTTCTTTGCTATCAAACACTGTTGGGACACTCTTCACTAACTAGAGATGGGTAATTTGTATTCATCAAGAATACCATGTGACATTACATGGGCAGTTTAGACAGAACATCTTGTTTCCAATGAGTGCTCACATGAAGTTACAGACAACAGCAATGGGAAGTGATGAAGACTTTGGCTATTTACACACTCAGGCATTTAATACCCTGTTAAAAACTCTGTCTGGGGTCATTGACCTTCTTAACATAGTAATACAAATGAACTTATTCATATTTCTGGATATCAATGAGGGAAACCTAAAAGGTAATACACAGGTCCATCTGGGCTTGGTGTCATGATTTATAGCACAACCTGTCCAAATATAACAGATGAGGGCTATGACCCAGTTCTTTCCAGTAATTCCAAATCCAACTGACAAAATTGAAGAATTGCCCAGACAAAAGGCACTGTTGTGATTTCAGTCTGACAAAATATCCAATACAGCTAGCAGTCCATAAATACTATCGTAACCCCATTAAGTAAGGCCTACATAGCTGACTGTGACTGAATAAACAAGTGTGCAGTGCAAAGTTGATTTATAGTATTTTTCTGCTTCTACTTTTGTTTTATGCTTCACAACATGTACAGGAGTTTACTGTAGGTCACAACTTGTAGTAATCTAGTAATATCCACACTTAAGCCTAGAAAACAAAACATGCTTTTAAACTGTTCCTTACCTTCACGAAGAAGGTTCTGTTTTCAGTAGCATTTGTAAGTGTGTGTCAAGTTATATGTATGTGTGTACATGTGTATGTTTGTAAGGCCCGAACAGAATTTGATATTTTGCATGTGGGTCAGTCTTGATGACCCTGAAATGATTACATTTTGAGCCCCCTGGCAGCTTGTTATAGTATTGCAGTTGAACTTTCGATATGTTGAGTTCTGAACATGCTAGTGGGGCATTATATGAGCTGGCTTAGTTTCAGACTTTGAATTAGAATAACTTAAGAAGCAGTTGATATATAGTAGAGTAGATTCATCCCTCAAGCTACCGACATCTTGCACACTGCAGTCGTCCCTCAGAAGACATCTGGAGCCAAACTAGTTTCGCTTTAATATGTACAGCTTCTCCAGTGGCTAGAGGCTAAATGATACAAGTGCATTGAAGTTTGCACTTATATACCTTATATACCTTAAGAGGCTACGGATTGTCATGATTTTTGGTGTGTAGATTACTATTAAGTTATCCTTGGTAGCCTGAGACTCTAGATGTAGATTAAACATCTCAGATGAGATAACAAACAAATCTGTAGTGTAAACAGGCAAAATTGTTTTTGGCACTTCATATATTTTCTAGGTATCATCGTTTGTAAATATATGAAAAGTGTTAAAATGATCAGGATGAAAACAAATGCATGGAATTCAATATCTGAAATAAAACACCACCACAACCTAATTAAAGCATCAGAAACAGTTGGTGACATAAATGACTTTGGTTATATTATAGAGGGACCTAAGGTCTGAGGTAAGATGTGATCATGTACAATAAAGAATTTGTCTTGTAAATGACTGACCAACCTGGTGACACTATACGTGGAAGGATCACACTATTCACCTAAGAAAAGGCTGAAGGTTTCTATCAGTAGACCTTTGAATGCAAGGGACATAAACTTGGCAAGATAGCTGCATTGGTAATGGAAAACTCGGCTTCCATAAAGCTCCAGAGACATGACACACCAAACCCAGGTATTGACATGCAGACCTAAGAGCAGTTCCACACTGGATTTGCCTGAAAATAAGCTTCATTCACAAACTTGGCATGCCTGAATGAACAGTAACGGAATACTGTCTAAAAATGTTTGCAAAAAGTTGTTAATTTCCGAAAACTTTCTTCATCTGTCAATCCAAAGCTTTTGCAATTTTTTTTTTGCGACTTGTGCAGTATTCATAGCCAAAAATTAGCCTAGAAGACAAGGCATAGAGAGGTCAAAGGTTTGATTTCTGGCATTCCTGGTCAGATTGTATGTCCTTGGGAAAGGCACAAATGTCCTTTGACTTTAAAACAACATGGAAGTATAGAGGGAGGGACTCTTCCTTGCCCATACCCAAGTAATACATGTAGATTAGCAACCCACTGCCCTATGGGAAGACAGTGGCCTAGCTGACCAGACTGGCTGATGACAATTGGGTGTGGAGAACATTTGTGGACTGACATACTGCCCTACGGACTGACATACTGCCCCACAGCTACTACAACTTACAAGCTATGGGACTGAGAGGAGTGGCCCTATGGCCTATAATAGGCTGTGGGACCTTTACTTACATCTTTTTACTATGCAATTTAACAGGATTGAATCTGGACAAGTCAAGAGTAAAACCACCGTTTTGCAAAACATGCTAGCCACAAAAAGGAAGGATAACTGATCTACAGGACCCCTTCAGCTACATGTACATGTATAGGCTCTCCCTGTACAGACACACATTCCTGACAATGCTGCCAAGCTTTGTGGTGGGTTAGAACAACAAAACATGTACTGTGATCTTCCTTCACAGCAGGTGATATTCAAAATAGACAAACACTTTACATTTTAGTTTCTTTTAATAGCTGACCCATTATCGTTGTCTTAAATCTGGGTTAAAAGTTTACATTTGTTGGAGTATACATTACATAACCATGTCAGAGGAGGATGTACAATGTACATGAAAACAATGCTAGCCTTGCTGAAAGAGCCTATCCCCCCTTCTAAAGTGGTATGTTCCAAACAAACATTAAGCTATATATTAAAGTAAGATGCAATAAAATATCAAGATTTGGATAGAAGCATTTCCTTGTTTCTGACAATCAGTTTCTAGTGCTCAGATTTACATGGAATCAATATAGGAATTACCAAAACACCCCCTTCTAAAATGGTACTTTCCACATAACCAACATTAGTTCTATGTTATATTGATTATCATCATATCATCATCATCATCTCCATTTCCTACCTTATCTCAGATGGAATTCACAATTTGTAGAAAGTAGAAGATTTTGCCAGTGCTAAGTATAGAGAATTTCACAAATAAACAGTGAAGCAAATATAGGCAAATACATGATTAAACCAAGATGGTCTCCAGGACCCATCCCAGGATTGAAATTTGTTTGGCTAGGATCATGGCAAAAACCATCACAAAAAAATTAGAACTTCATAGCACGACATTGATGAAAATGTCTTCTTGTAAGTTTACAATGACAAATTTCACAAATAAATTGACAACAGAAATTAACAATTTTTTTATGGGCCTCAAACAAAGAATGGGATGGAAAAAAACTTAAAGCTGGGAACAGCTCCAGATGACCATTTATCCAGGAGAGAAGATAAGAATATTTTGGCCATCATTGTCTTTTATTATCCAAAACTGCTAGATTTTTTTTACCTTTCTTTTGTTCTATTGTGACCTTTACCTATATGATAATCCATAACATTAACACACAACCAGCGCCAAAAGTGATATATGTTTATCTCAATTCATCTTTTCCAATAAGCCTGAATATCCGTGTTGTTCTTGGGAAGAAGAGAGGAGTATGGCAAAGCTACCTTGTCTGATAATACTTTCAGCACCAAGGAGAGATCCTGAATAGAGAAAAAATCAACTTATCCACCAGTCCAGGTGTGCATGCTACAGCTGTGTATGATTTTAGTTACACATACAGATACCTGTATCCTGACCTGTGTTCCTAAACCACATATTCAAATAATGGTTGACCTTAGGTTGATCTTTTACAAAGCAAACATGCCACTTTTAAATGTTTTTTTTTTCTCATTTAAAGAGTAAAATAAAAAATATAAAAGGTCAAATGTCACAAGAATAAAGCAAATCAACTAAAAATCTACTTGTAGTAATAGTGTTTGCATGTTTCCTGTATTTGGCTATTGATTTAGAAAGCAAATACAACATGCACAAAATGCGGCAGTCCTTAACCATTTGTTTGTCAAGTATAGAACACAAAATACACCATGGAATGCCAAATATCACAAGTTAATGTACTTATTATTACACAATTTATAGCTCCAAACAACAGTGTCATAAAACATAACATAGGGAAGGGGGCTGAGCTGCCATATCTGATAGTATGTTCAGTACCAAGGAGAGCTCCAGAACAAAGGAAATCAACAAATAATGAACTTGAAGCTGAATTGGCAAGCAAATACTGCGTGTATAAAATATGTCAATTTTTGTGTATAGAATAGACAGACATGATGCCAAGGATTATGAAATATCATAGGCAAAAGGTCTAATGCAAATAAGCACTGAACAAATGACTAAGTACCGTAAATGCCTTTCAGTTCACAGGGATTTAATTTTGTGGTAAGGAGAAGAGGAGTGTTTGCAACTGAAGTTTGAGGTTAAAAACGAAGACAGAACAAACATTTTCACTGTTTTCAAACTTGCGATGAACAAGTCATGTCATAAATCATAAGCGATGAAAACCACAAACATTAAACCACAGTGAAAATTTAAACATTTACAGTATATTTATCCCACTCCTTACTTTGTGTCGTTTCATATAAACATGTCCAAAACAACTGACTAGACTTCAAGATGACAATTTTTCTTATTCTCTCTGTTGCAACAAAATGCTGTTGACCCTGACATTTTAGGTCAAGGCTTCCATATGCAAGGCAGCAGCTCTGAACACTTTTATATGTGATGGGAAATTGTAACGGCTGACGTAGAAATTGCCAACCCGACCATAAAGAAGATATTAAAGTGGGATGAAAATATTCTTTTTTTATAGGTATAGCACCATGGGGATGAGTTAACGGTAAGTGAGAAGAGGCACACTATGGGGTTTCACCTTCATCTCCTTAAGAATATGGAGTAAAGACTCAAAGCAAACAAGAATTTTTCAAATACTTACAAAGAAATATATTAAGTGCTGACTTTTAACAACAATGAAGCAGAAACTTGAAATTTTTATTTAGAAATATAAAATTTCAGAACTCAAAGTTGTAATTTGCAAAAAAAAGAATTCAGATTGCAGCTAAAAAAAATACAATTTTATAGGTTAGAAGGCATGAATAATGATTCAGTCTGTGCAACGACATACCTAAGCCTGGATTGCTAGTAGCTATTACAATGTTATGCAAGAAGATAGTAATGGCTTGATTTTATTTGTCAGAGAATATTTCATTTGAGTTTTTGCGATCGGCTTTACTAGACTAGCCAGTTATCCTAAAAATTGAAACCCTGTAGGTATTGGAAAAATGCATTTCGTGCTCTGAATATCATTTATTCATCGCATTAATTCTTCACAGTACAGCTTCTCATAGAAATTTACTCCGACAGCATATAAACAGCAATAAGAAATTATATCAATCTTTATACTGCTTTTATTTTTAAAATTCAAGTGACAGCTTTTCATGAACTCTAAACAAGCTTTCATGTAGGAACCTGAGCAAACTGCGTATAGATATTTTCAGCAATCTCGCATTTTGCCTGTGGTAGGTTTTCAAACAGTATTTAGAGATGGTGACCATAAATTGTGGCCCCAGTTGGTTGCTGACATGTATATATATATGTACACGCATGCATGCCTTTTGTGACTCTACCCAAACTTGTTGGGCCGAATTGTAATCACACAGGGGTAGTATATCAAAAACTGGATTCTCTTGTGTCAGTCCACATTGCAAGTCCCTTTATAAGGTTTGCTATGTGACCCTGCTCAAAACTGTCTGTCAGTCACTGTAAAGGTACCAATATTTTGTCATAGCAATGATGGCATAACTAAATTTTCAATAAGAGTGATCCAGCTATAATTGTAGTAATCCGTTGTAATACTGTTTAAATAAGATAATACCACCAAATGTAAAGCAAATATGTAAAGTAATTTCTACATCATAATCTTGTACCTTAAACACTGCACAACACATTCTCCTGTACATAAATGAACTGTAATTTTTGTTCATTCGTTAGATTCGTTAAGTTAACAGGCTGGATATTTTTTATATCTAAAAAAAAAATATCTAAAAAATTTTAGGGCCAACACTGTACATGTACATGTATGTAAAGAGTGCAGTTACTGTAAATACTTCCAATATGGTGGACAATTCTTGGGACAAAATATTACAATTACAAGAATACCATGATGCAGTCTCAATATCAACCCCCAACTGTTTATTGGGGTCCATATCTTTATTCCATTTATCTATAATAACATTCAGGGAGGAAGAAATTTCATTGCTGGAACAAAAAACAGGCAAATATTCAAGCATTATTTGATGGTCTGTACTGACGTGACAGTGCGTCAAGTGACAATAGGCCCAGATTGACAACGAATAGATACATTTATCTAATGACGTCCGCAGTAATTTGCATGACAATAACGCTGGTTAGAGACCATGGGGTGACCAAAGCGAGGATCACATGAAAAGGAAACACCTGCTACAAACATGGCCGACAATCTGGGCTGGAATTCAAAAGATCAGAAAAAATGATGAAATAATATATGTAGCAGTGACAGCGACTCATCAATATGGTTTTTATATTACTACTATATCACCACAACAGTTCTGTAGTCATATTATAGTATTTTCTACCACCATGCCTGTGTGAATTATGTAAAAGAGCAGCCGATTCAAGGGGAAGACGAATATTCAAGACAAACTGAAGTGTATTCCTGACAACAAAATGACGACAGAAATATTCTGCTATGTTCACTTCAAATTCAACTTAAATTTCACATAGAAGTTTGTAGGTTAACTTGTTTTCTGAATTGGTGAAAATTATTCAACATGGCTAAAAATTTATTTTGATACTCATATTTGGGTCTGAGAAAATGTGTTCTACTCAAATAAAATCCAGCCAATTTGACAGTTGTCATGATCATCTGGCGTATTTTGCCAGCCAGTAGGTACCCAAAGAGGAATGAGGCTGTTTCACATGGTCAAGGCACCTACTATAAAATGAACTTGTGTATATGCAGTGCCAGTAATGTCCTCTTTAGAAACATTCATGTTAGGATTGTATCATATTAAGGTAGAAACCTTGAATAGAAGTCATCATCATCATTCACTGCATTCTGCATCCTAAAGAAGTATTTATCCATTTAATATTTGATTTATGCTTTTTAACACTGTGCAGTATCATGGAGAGAATTAGAAATTACCTTAAAAATATTAATGCAACATCAAGATTGACACATTGAACAAAAGACATCTTTAACTTCTAACACATTGATTGACATATATATGACACTGCAATTCTGAGGGGCAAAGTGGGTGTCTGCTACTGTAGTTACAGTACCACACCTGCTAGAACACACAAAATCCCTCTAAAAGATTCATAAGGACCATCCTCCCCAAATTACCTGGAGACGGGCGGGAGACAAACCTAGGAGACAAAGGAAATATTGATCTGCAGAAGTGGGGGGCAGAACTACAGGACTGTGCGGCGCAGATGTCAGGGTAACGGGCACGTCCATCAATCATTTAGGAAGGGGGGTGGGCTAATCAATTTCAACACCAGACCGTCCTGGACAACAAAGAAAAACGCCGCGCTGCGTGAACAGAGAGAGGGGCGAAACGGACCACTTATCCGCCAACCTGTTCAGAAAGGTTGAGCCATGACGGCCCTGAAAGTGAAAGTAAGGGCTATTTTAGCCTACCTAAAAGTGAAAAGTGAATCGGTAAAGGAGGAAGATAAATGTAGCAACATATAAACGTCCCTACCATCTCGCCAGTCCTTTTCTGTTTGGGGGATTTTTAATGAGAAACGTGTGTGGGCAAAATTCCCCCTTGTGTTTGGGTTACTATTTTTGCACCGAAACTGTAACGCGGTCAGCGGGGATTCCCCGAGACTTGACCGGACTGGTTTCGGAAACTGGTGGGTCAGATTTGAACAGGTGAAACGTTAACGATTACGTCACTGTGTTATGTATTTCTGTCTATTTGGTGGCTCGTCTTCATATCATCGATCTTCTTAGTGTTGACGAGCATCTTAAGGGTGATACGATGGGCTGATTTGAATACTGTGTGGGATTGATCGCGACTGAGATAAAAACTAGACATTATGTGTGATCTAGTCTTCAAGAGTTTGTATGAAATGCCGTGTGATCCTTACCTTGCCCTTGCCTCCTCGTGGCACCTTGTTTCTCTGTGGCCGTGGCTGGTAGCCTGCCGATGCGGGAGGCGGGTAACCCCCGTAGTTGCCGGCCTGCTGCTGCTGGATGGGGTACCGCTGCTGTGGCGGCGGTGGTGGCTGTTGTTGTGGGGGCCCCATGGGCAAGAGGCGCCAAGTCGGCGGGGACTGCTGCACGCGTTCCACGGCGCCCTGTCGCTGCAGCGCGTACAGAGCCGTGCTCGCCTCCTTCTTGGTGATCCCCAGGTTGCCGGCGACCTCGGTGGTTCGGCGGGGCCGGGTGGCCTGAGCCGCGAACAGATCTAAGACCCTCCCCTGTAGCTCCGCCATCACGGACTGACGAGCAACACTTCCGTGTTTTGCACCGGTGTCACGTGACCAGACCGATATGCAAATTAGTATGACGTCATTCATCCGAATGGTCAGGGCTTTTCATATGGTTTCTCTTGATATAAAAGGTTGATGTACAACTGATGTTTCGAAAACTCGATGATAGCAAAATGGACATGATATTAAAGGGCGTTATGTCACTTCATCCGCCTAGAAAGTATTTGCCATCTTTCCACGCTTCACACTACACACACAACACTTTCCTTTAATATCCCTGAAATATAACGGTTATATGACTCATATTACTTGTCTACGGATCCAAGATGCAAACCCTCTTTGAACGCAAAATAGCTACGAGTATATACTATAAACTAATCAAACGTACGACAAACCTAAATGAAATAACGTGTGGTCACAAAGGTTGATTGAAAATGAATGATACTTTCAAACATGCATCTTTAATTGAGTTGAACAAAATTATAGAAAATATTGATTATACATGAAATAAATCTAACGTTTAACTATAATTCGATCCCAGAGACCTAAAGTTTTCTCTTCTTTTTCTTTATGTCCTAGGAAGTGATGTTGTGTATTAGTTATTTTCCACCTGCCGCAATTTTGTAGAGAGTATGAAACGTCGCCTACGCCGCCGTTAGCAGGCTATTGGTGATAAACTGGGACTAGCTGATGATGTAACAAGACGTGACTGGTGTGTGGAAACAGGTAGGGCCGGAAGTTCTGAATCTGCAGCTGAACACAGCATTTCAAACGTTTTATTATGTGTCCCTTAGTGAAACATATTTAAGGCAATCACATTGTTTTTGCAGGTGTGTTCTTCTTGTGTTCTTCATATTTCTTTCTTTCTTTCTTTCTTGCAATACGTTATGTCACGAAATTGTGCAAGAAGAAGCTGATTTTGTCAAGAACAATTCGGATTTCCGGATATTTGATTGACGTATGTATGCCAAACAGTTTCACAAAATATGTTTATTATCGCAGTAACTTATGTACCATATGAGTGGGTCGGGAAACATCCTGCATTTTCTCGAAAATTTTACCTTTCTCGTCAGGATACAAAGTTTATTTGCAAATTCGTGCCCGAAGGCTAAATGCGAGAAAATGAAACATTGGGCACATACATGTGACAATAGACAGTGATAAACATTATTGTAGACACGTGACTTGAGACTGTAGTACTCAGATATTACAGTCTCAAATACTAGTGTCAGTTATATCGAGACAGGTTGAGTTTACTTATTTTTTGGGGAGCAGAGGAACACCTAAGCTTTTTCTACAAGTTGTGAGTTCTGTACATGATTTGATGAAGAGGAACATGGCTTTCTGTTCGTCGGGTATGTCATTGTGACTTCTTTAAACAAAGCGGTTCTTCCGTCGTGCGTAAATGAACACTTGGAAATAAATTGTGTTTCCTGGCATATTTCTCGTTACCAATAAGATTAGCCTGGTGTCTGACCCATTCTACAGTAACTCTGGTTCGCTGATCTTCCGTGCGCGGATTAAACCTATCCTGGCTACCCATCACAATTAGCGGTTCAGCCAATGAAAGCATGGGAGGGAATCAGCGGGCGGCCTCGTGTTATTTCCTCTCAGAAATAGACTCTCATCTCAAGTTAACGTTAAAAATGTACAGCTTTATGGATCAATCTTCCTACCTACTTACTACCCAATTGCACGATGCCATGGGAACTATAGACAAGTGTATGAATTAATATTCACAATACCGGCCGCGTATAGACGGTTATCATAATCTGAACCCATCACACAGACGAGAACTCTGTATAAGGTGCACCCAACAGAGGGTAGAATACGGGGCTCAGCTATAGCTTCAGTAATCTTTCATTTCACAGCCGGATATAAGATAGACTGTGGCTTTATAGTATACCTCAGCAATACAGCGTTATATACGACCATTTCCATGGGTTTCTATCACATGAAAACGACTGCAATCTATATAAACTACATCCTGTCTTCGCATCAGAGAAAGCATTTCCGTAAAGCACGAATCCACGGGGAAATTTTCCTCTGTCTAGACTTTGGGGATATGTATATTCTTGATATCGTATATCATGCGTCAACTTTGAACGACAAATTCATTACGTAGGATCAGTTAGACCAGCATGTGGGCATGTATGAATACGTACTTTCCTTTTCAATTCGCACAATTCTGTCGAATCAGAATTTATTGGTCCTTTCAAGAAGAGACACGGAAACGAGACCTTTATCTATGGATTTATTGTCGGATAAAGGTATATTGGCACTTCATAGAAGCTATCGGTGATATTGTGCAGTTTTCCGGTTTTCCTGAATTTAGAGGGATTTCCTTTGTAGCGCGGAATCAACCAGATCCTTACTCTGTACCTCCTGAATACCCCGCCAGAGGTCGCACTAAATCAGGGCAAAAACGAATGACAATCGTTGATTAATAAAAGATTAACTTATCGACTGCATTATAAAGTCACATTTCAACACTTAGACCTATAAAGTTGGCATTTGCCCCCTTGTGGGAATTCTTTTATCTTATTTGCAATATGACTTTTTTACCTACATGTAGGAAATAACATTTGGAAAACTCATAATTTTTGTGTACTCGCTCGCCAATAATCACTGTCAAAATTCATTTCAGTTTCAAAACCTTATACTAGACTTACACAGATCTATTTTATTGGCTATGCCTACGATATATTTAAAGTAAACCAGTGCATTTTGTATATAGATAGATAGATATGTGTACAGTTTACCTAGTATGTATACTTCTTTGGGCCGGGGATGGGGAGAGGCGAAGACTGGAAGCAACGACAAGCATAGCCTCCTTCACCGACGTCTCTAGGGCCAAACAAATTTCACCAAGGCCCTAGCTGGAGACGCCGGTGAAGGAGGCTACGATCAACAGGTCTACCGCTACCGTTACATGTACACAATGCAATGTATGTGCTGCAAGACGTCGCGATCAGCGCCATAACACATGTACATGTGAATGTGAATGTGTGGAATACTATTTATATTTCAGCCATACCATAGGTATGGTGAAATATATTGTATTCGTAATGTTTCTTTCTTTCTTTCTTTCTCCTGTCAAATTTTCAAAGCGATTCATCTCCGCCGTTTCTGGACCAAATGACTTGAAATTTGGCACAAGGGTAGAGTGGGCCAATACCCAAATGTGTTTTTTAAATTTTTTTCATATCTGCTCCTTAAATGATTTTATTGAGGTTTTATTGCAACTTTTGGACCAAGACTGTATATTTTGGCCCCCTGTACCATGGTATTACATCCAAATGACCTGAAATTTGGCACAGAGGTGCCCTAGATACTTATTCAAAGGATCCATGTATAATATGTAGTATAAATCACTTCAAAATGGCTCCTTAAGGAGGTTTTTGTGGGAGAGTTTAGGATAGGTAAGGTTGGAGTGCCGAGGTCAACGACCTCTAGGTCATTCTGGTGTGTCAGGGCCACAGGTGTGCCAGGTAGATCCAATTATCTACCTACCTACCTAGTCCATAGACATCCAGGTGGTTGGTGGACAAGGTAAATCCAATTAATGGCCAGCCAATGAGCGAGCTTATTTTGCTGGAAGAGTCCATTGTTGGACAGGGGGTGTATTTTAAAATTTACTTTTAGACTTTGGTGATAATGCCAATGTTTTTTTTAGCGGAAGTGTTTTCGCACTGATCCACTTGACATAAGACTACTACTGGGACAGTCCATTTTTGCACATAGGGGGGATTTTAAAAAAATCAGTTTTGGACATGGGTGATGATTCCGAATTCCATTTGTTAAATGGAAGTTTACCCCCACCTGAAGACTGTACATGAGGAGGATTCGGCAGCCAATCAGCAAGCCTTGTTTTATCTGGAAGAGCCCATTCATGCACGGGGGACTTTTTTTTAAATTCAGTTTTGGACTGGGTTGCTTCTTATACAAAGGCCATGTACTGTGAGTATTTCTGGACTTGTCTATTGTGCAATTTCAAACAGGGTGAGCTGGGAGATTCCATTCTTCGACGAAGGGGGTATTTTTTTTAAATTCATTTTGTGGACATTTTGTGTGACTATTTTAGCTGATATATTTTTGGATCGCTCCACTTTACATAGGGGTATAACAGGAAGAGTCGATTCTTGCACAGAGGGGGGATTTTTTTGCAAATATGGTTTTGGACGGCTGATGATTCCAAATTCCATTTCTTAGCGGAAGTGTTTTTGGAGTCGTCTATTTTTTTGAGTCCATTCTTGAAGGGGTTTTTGTAAGATTCATTTTTGCTCATAAGTGTGATTAGTAGTTAGAAGTCATTTTAAGCAGAAGTGTTCCATTTTTGCACATGAGTGATTTTGGAACAGTCTATTGTTACATGAGGAGGGAGATGGCTGAAATATGCTGTATTTGCTCTCAAGCAAATGTCGGCCTTTCTAGTATAGTACTCTAGTCGTACTGAGGGGTTAAGTCTGCCTAGATATCCGTGCATACAAGCATGTACTGGAATGAAATAAATTAGATTCAACATATAGATAATGTTAGAAATTGACTGTTCAATACAGCCGCCTCTGCTGGGATCAACACTTATGGCATATCAGGACTATTTTATTTAGGTATACGACGCCAGTAAAAGAATGGTAATCTCACTCAAGGTGAAGATTATCTGGCGTATTTAGAAAGACAGTAGGGTCCTCATGTCCATCAAAGTTACCTTTCCAAAATAATACGGTCTTCCATTCTTTCCGCTCAGCCAAAACAACGCATTGGCAACAATCGGGACAATATGTGCCCTATCTCTGTGTGTCATTGGCGCCATTAAGCGGATTAGAAGAGAATGGCACATAAGCAATATTGCAATTACGAATTTACATTGTTTATTTTTTAAAAAAAGAGCGACTTCTAGCAGTCAATGAAATAAATGCTGCAGATCGGCAAGAACGTCATAGAATAGCTGCACATGATTGATTTACAATTGATTTACATTGACCAACTAGTGTTCCACTATGAAACAAATGTATCTGATATATGTAACAATCCTATCGTGTACAAGTGGCTGTAGTAAATTGTGGAAGTTTCTTAATCTTAGCTCATCTGCTAAGTTATAAAAAGTGCTAGTTCCATTATTACGATCATTATTATCATCGTCATTATTATCATTAGGATGTGTTTGGCGTCACTTGTACATGACAAAGTAGCAAAGACAATATTCACTGTTCTATTTTCTCAGCGTGAAAAAGAATGGGGTACAAATGAGGATGTTCTCGTGAAGAGTTCTCGTAGTTGTGAAAATGGAAACTTCCTCGCCTTCTCATGAATAAATCATTGGTTACATATTCGGTTTCGTTTGGTTGCTATTATTTTCATCACCACAATAAAAACGTTTTGCACTAATTGTGTTTCCGGGAATGTGGTATGATTGTCTCATGATTGTACACATGAACGTGGAGTAATTATGACTTTTAATTTATGAACTCCCCAGCTGTGGTCTATGAACATGATTGAGCAAACCATTTCCGAACATTGAGAGTAGAAATTTACAACATAACGTGACAGTTGCTTTGCGGCTCGTGGTTGGATGAATGTAAGTGTTGAAGTTTTCTAGTGTAAGACAGGTTCACATCTCGTGGCCTGATCTTGCTTGCTCTGTAATTTTATTTGCACTAAACGTTCTGAATGTTTGAAATTATTGATTAGGGAAGTCAATGACGATTCTAAAGGATGAAAAGACATTGAAACAGTAAAAAGTTTTAAGCCTGACCTTTTATCAAGGTGATTGTTTTGTGAATCAACAACAAATTCTAGCATTAACGGTTAATTGCAAATCAATTAGTTATAAGGATAAACGGAATCTGTAAAAGACTGTTAAGACGGTGCACCTGACTGCCAAAACCCACTATCCTTCCCGCAACCAAGACAGGGGCCGACACCGACTTTCAAGCACCTTTGATCATGACCCCTTGCTGACGTCACACTTCTGGTCTAGATCTGACTAAGGCTTTGGGTCATTTCAACTTGATACGGATCAGAGGAAAGATCGAAAGCATGTTGGTAAGCGCTTTATTTTTGTGTACGGTTATAAAGTTTAGAATTGTATCATAATGTAAGGACTGTAATTTTAACTATCATAAACACAGACAGTATTATTATTATTTTTTTAATCTAATGTTCCATTACCCCTCTCCCTCTATATGCACCACAGTGTTTACCGATCCACAAACTCTATGTATAAAACAAGTTACATGAAAGTCGCGTTGTTGGGTCACGTTGCAGTCGCGTAAAACACAACAGCAATTTAAATTGTCTGGCACGTGAGAAAAAGTTAGATAGGAAATGAGTTCTTCTGCCATTCACCAGGGTCCCATCATAACTGCCAAAGTCAAGAGAATAGAATAATGTTTAATCATAAGCACGCCCACACGCATAGAATCTCACAAACAGCAAGTGTACATACAGTATCTTTTTTTTGGATAAATCAGCATCTAGAACGACCAAGCTGAACTAGAGACGGCGGTAACCACTCTGGTGTTGCACAGGCATCAACACCACATAATATAACGCCTTGCGAGACCTTTTAGACGTATGGCTGAGGATCTCACCTCAAAGACAGTCGCAGAAAGCAGCACAAATGGTCTGTTGAGAGACGAAACGAGGGCAACAGTTCCTCTGACCAGACGCAGAAAAACTGCAAGACAAGTTGACAGTACTGGCTATAAGGGAGACGATGAGGACGATGATTATCACATGTCCGTGAGAAGAGAGGCTGAAGCGAGCAATAGACCACCAACAGGTGCCAATTTTGAAGCATTTGTAGCTGCGTGCATGTCAAATGATGACTTGGTGTTCATTCAGTCACTGCCGGCAAGGATGCGAAGAAAACAGAAACCCATCCAGGCACTAGAGACAGCTTCAAGAATACGGACTGATATCTGTACCACCTTTGGTGCATGTGGGTCATCCCAAAATTCTACTAGCACTCCAGATTCAGTGGGTGATGTTCAAAACACGGGTGCCACTCACCATCCATCGGATGCCCTTCCTCCAAACTCCATGAATTGGAGAAACGCCAGAGATCCAAGCCCAACATATAACCAAGACACTGTTGAGCCTAACACTTGTGACTCTAATCCGATGTATCCACAAAGCACACTGATGCAAGGGCCTAATGTTCACCCTGGACAGGCCTTCGATTCAGGCGAGGACGAACACTACAATCCCACGAGCTCTCCGAATGCCCGCAATGCCACCGAAGACACCCAGAATATATCCTCGCAAAATGCAACTCAGATGTATCCACAACACACCGAAATGCAACAGCTGAATGTCCACACTGAACCCGCCTTAGATGCAGATAATTCCAGTATTCAGGAGTATGCAACAGCAAATCATGAAGATGACGAAGCCGCCTCTAGACCAGCCGCAGGTGATGGTGACCACAAATGCCAGCCATATGCTGTTAGATACCGGGAAGAAGACGATGCTGTCGATATAATACCGTACGCCGTTGCCTATTTGGGTCAGGTTGACACTGATACCACAGATCAAACAGACACAAACACGCCGGCAAGCAGCTGCAACGATAGGGACATTTCGACCTTTGATAATAACTTGCATGGTAGTCGACAGGTGCCCACACAAAGCGCATTGGACCCGAATCCGATGTACGGACAAAACGCATTGGACCCCAATCCAATGTACCAGCAAAACGCATTGTACCCGAATCCGATGTATGTCCCAAACGCACTGAACCCGAATCTAGTGCCTAACGCCTTCCCAGAAGAAACAAGTTGTGGTGAGACACGTTAAACCTTTCTTTCAAAGTATTTGTTTTCTGTCATGTCTTTGTACACGATGTCAACATGGTGATACTTGGTATGTGTGAATGTGTGTATGTGCGTGTGTGTATGTGCGTGTGTGTGTGTGTGTGTGTGCATCAGTACGTATGTATGCGTATGCGTGTGCGAGTGTGTTTATTCTTGTATATGAGTGTGTGTGTGTTTGTGTGTGAGTGTGTGTCTGTGTGTGTTGTGTGTGTGTGTTTTGTGTGGGCGTGTACGTGTAAATGTACGTATAATTTGTGTGCGTGCGTCTGTGTATGTATTGTGCACGTATGGTGGAAACTTGCAATTGTTTTACATAAAGTAATAATGTAGGATTGTTTGAATGGGTGTAACCTACGATGCTTATGGTACTGAAGTACTTTGTATCCATTCGTTTCATATACCGGTGTCATAATAGACAGATAATTTTTCAGTGTGTACATCTCGCTGGGTTCGCACTACTGTATCCGCTGCCATCGTTCTGGTGTTGTTGATCTTCGGTGGAACCTTTGCCGGGCTCTACCTCAACACCAGCGAGGATGTTAGCCAAAAGGCCTGTGTTTTTTTATTCCTCTTTTTGTCGTAACAGATTCTCTTAGAAGGCTTGTGCAAATGAATGTCTGAATGTTTGATTCTAACATCAACATAGTTTGAAACGTGGAAAGGTCGGTATTTGCTTATGAGCGAATTCAGCATATTCAATATGTCTGAATGTTTTACTCTAGCAGCAACATATTCTGAATAAAAAGAAGCAATGAGAATGATAGGATATCTGACATCACGCGTAACATCGCTTAATACAATTGATTGATTTGGTTTTTGCTTAATGAAATATATATTAAGTTCCAACGATATTGTATGCATTAAGACGCCAGCTACAGTTAAACCTATACGTCTCTGGTATAATTCACACATCAGACGAACATATTAAGTTCTGCATATCTGACGCCCGTAGTATATACGGAGTATTGTTTTAATATTGATATGGATAATAAAACTCCAATGTGATAACACTGGTTGAGCAGATTTTCAAAATTTATCCTCTCTTCAGCCGACAAAACCTACGGACACTGACAACGCCTCTGGTCACCCTGATATGGACTCTTCCTCCACCCCTGGCCACCCTGATATGGACTCTCCCTCCAGCCCTGGTCAGGCTGACTGCTGCAGCTTTGATGAGAGAACAACGATCGTCGATCACTTCTGCAAACCCACGGTGAGCTGCTGTATTTCTTTTCTGCTGTCGTCTTCCTAGATTCTACAATCCCCATATGTTCTTGGCAATATTGACCAAAGGCTAATATTTTCTCATGATCTAGACGATTTGCAAGATTACCAAGAAAATGAGAAAGTAAATCATAGCTCCTAGTGTCAATGCCGTGTTCTCGGTACACTTTTTTTTACATTCAAAATATGAGAAACAGGATAATCTACTCTGAGATACACTGGCTTTTCTACGCGTACTGTGGAAGATCAACCAGGTCAATACCAACCACTGATGCCTAGTAGTAACTCTTTTACAGATGCGTCCTGTTAGCGGGCCGGTAACAACCACAGCCCCCACCCGGCCACAGAGTACCGTACCGCCATCAACCTCAAACGGCACACAAGGTAACTGTACTCAATATCATACTGGACAGAGGGGCCGAAATGGCTTGGGCAGCTAGCTGTATCTAAATTCAATAACACAAATTCAACTTGAAAACAATACCACTTTCCATAGATTAATCGGTATTGGAACGTTTTGAAAACAATTGTGAGAAAAAGTGATCAATTTGAATTTCCAGTTCGTGAATAGTTTCATCAGCATGGTACGTCACTGAATAAGGAGATTTTTTACACAACCCTTGCCTTATTTACACCGACGTTTCGCTGACCGTCTGTCACCTTCTTCAGGGCATCCTTGGAGTGCAAACACACAGTAATCATAGGGCTGGGTAACACCCCACTCACTCTATTGTGTGCTGCACTTACAGTAACAGATGACCACGTCAACTTGAAGCCGATCACGTTTGGCGGGGACGGAAACCTGAGCAGACCTACCGGGGTGATCGTGTCTGCTGATGGTGAGATATTTGTGGCTGAATGGGACAACCGACGCGTCCAAGTCTTCAACATGAACGGCGTTTCCCTCCGACTTTTCAAAACAGCGGTCCCTGGTGAAGAAGGCCGGGTAATGCACCCTGCCGACTTGGACATTGACAAAGAGGGCCGTATCTGGGTGGTGGGGAAATATAATATTGTTGGTGACGCTATACAGGTGGTACAATACAATAAATACGGTCTGCCGGTGGCCATGTTTGACGTAACGTTACAACGGCTCGAATGGTTTCCGAAAATTGCCGTGAATGCGCGAGATAGCAGGATCATCGTGGCAGCGTTTGGTGAACTTTTGGTGTTCAAACCAAACGGCTCGTTTGATGGAAGTTTAGACAAGGAAGACGGCGTCCGACTGAAGTACGTCACAACAGACAAGGACGGGAATATTCTTGCTACGGACTCTTTTAGTTCCCGCGTCCATGTGTACGATCACAACGGACGGTGCTTATTCTCGTTCGGCACTGGTAGCCCACCCAAAGGTATCTGCACGGACCCTCTGGGTCACATCTTCGTGACCGATGACGCGGCAAACGGACGGGTGGACATGTTCACAAGCCGCGGGGAGTTTGTCCGCACCGTTGTGAACGTTAAAAACCCGCGGGCTATTGCTATGGGACCGGGTGGACAGTTGGTGGTGACTAACTTGCACTCCATGGTGACAATCTTTCCACGGCAGATAGTATCGCCGGATGAGTAGGGATGTAAAAATAGGGCTGTGCACATGCGTGTTTTATTTCATTCGGATGTATTCACTGACGAATGCGAGAAAAGTCACTTGTGGTTATGCAGTGCCATATTCTCTACACATATCACTTATTCAAAAGTATAATACAACTCTTATAGTTTTAAATATGTCTTATATTTGGATAGTGTCTTCTGTAACAAGATTGATTTCTGCTACTGTGCCAGTGGATATAACATTTTGTAGTATGGGCACATTGTGCAATTTTGTCAGTTCATCTTCTTGTCAGCTCATCTTCGTTAGTGGTTAAGAATATTTCAAACTTCCATCACTTTTAACCTCTGATTTCTGCACAGTTTCCGTAATTAAGGTTACTTGATTGTCTTAAGTTGTCCTGTATTTAACTTGACGAAGGCTGCAGTGCGGTCAGCCTAGTCTCTGCCAGACTGCATTGATTACTTGAAAAATAGTAAAAATGGGCTCAAAAGACTGAAAGATATACCAAGGAGTTAGCTGACAAAAGGGCATGGTCAACTTACTCTTTTGGTATATTGTTCGGTCTATTTGGCTGTTGGTGTTTTTTTTTTCAACAGGCCGTACAGCCTGGTAATCACTACAACCAGCCGGAAATTACTGTGACTCGTTTGTTTCGCTGGAACGTTTTTTCTTCTCGTTAGCACATGGTCATGTGTTGGACGCCATTTATACATGACAAAGTAGCAAGGACACCCATTTCCCAATGAGTAGGCATAGTAGGAGTCTGACGTGTAAATACATGACTGTTAGCATCCGTACTCTTATTTCATTCGAATGTATTCACTGAGCAAAACAACTTGTGATTACGCAATGCACATAATAGCTGTTTGAAAGCAGTCAATACTGCTCATTGACAAGTTTTCATTACATTCAATTTAGATGGTGTGCTCTGTACATGGAACAAGCCTACCGTGTAATTCTGTACTAGTGGCTGTACGGTTTTCTTAGCTCATCTACGCTAGTGGCTGAGATTGTATAAAAGTTTCAGCATTATCACAATTATTATTATCATTACATGTTTTATTATCATTATGTTTGAAAATGTGTTTGACGTCAGTTATATATGACAAGGAAGCAAGAATAATATTCACTAAAGTCACTGTTCTTAACTCTTAACTTGAAAAGGAATGGCGTTCAGAGCTCTCGTGGTTGTGAAAATGAAACCTTCCCCGCCTCCTCATGAGTAATTGATTGGTTACACATTCGGTTTCGTTTGGTTGCTATTATTTCCGTCACCATAATAAAAACGTTTTGCACTGATTGGATTTCCGGGAATGTGGTATGGTTTTCTCATAATTGTATACGTAAACGTGGAGTAATTATGGCTTTTTAATTTATGAACTCCCCAGCAGTGGTCTATGAACATGATTGAGCAGGCCTTTTCCGAACTTTCAATAAGAGTAGATAATTGAAAACTTAACGTGACAGTTGCTTTGCAATTCGTGGTTGGATGAAAGTAAGTTGGATCAAAGAAATAAAGAAGAGGCCATGATTTTTAGTCTCCAAGCAAACGTGTCAGCTTGATGAAAAAGAGAAGAATTTGGCCAAAAAAGTTGCCATGAGATTTCAACCAGTCTTTTGCAGTCTATCCAGCACCGGCTTGTCAGTTTACCCCTAGGATCCTAGGCCATGTCAGTTAACCCCTACTAGGCTTTTATTCATAACTTCCTATTCGACCAGGCCGGAGTCTGGAAGAGACTTCATGATTTGGACAAAGCACTATGAAAGTTGCGCCCAAAAGCACCACAACAGTATACATAATTTTATTGTTACCTTCCCCATGAACATTATGTTTTTGGTGGCGTTCGCTGGTTTGTGGGGAACACACGTTCATGCAGTCATTTGCTATTGGGGTAGGTACTCTTTAGTAATACACGAATAAGACCTTACAGTCTTGAATAAAGGCATGATCGTTTAGCGAAGGGGATGTGTTCGTGGAACGCTAGTTTTGAATAATGAACAACATATCACGTGTGAAATGTAGCTTATCCATGAAGTAACAACATGTATTATATACCGGAACATCACATGAATATATTTTTATAATAACCACCATGCCATTCTACGTTGCAATCGTCCAAAAAGCTCACATGATTAAGGAAATTGATGATATTGATCGATAAAAAGACAAAAATACCTCTGACGTTGTATTTATTCAATGTATTCTTGCTTTAAACGTAAAGACTAAGATTGGAATGTGAAAGTTCATCAAAAAGTGACAATTTATAGGATCTGTACACCAGACCAATTGTATTGGTAAAATACAAGGTAAACATACAATTTATGACCTAGTTCCCATTATACTTTTGGTGAAAAGCCTTAGATATCGTGATTCTTGGTCTAACATGGTCGTAGTTTCAAGCTCAAATAAGTCTCAAAACTTTAAACCCATTTGAGAGTCTTTAGCGATTTTCCCATTCCCGAAAAGACTGAATTTTGGCAATTTGGCGGTCTCCTTCGCCACTTTTCTTGATACGGCCGCGAGCGGTACTGCAGTTTAGGCTCTTGTAGGGTATACCGTCCCAATTTGTAAAATGGAAAATACAAGAGAAATTAGAAAGTCCGATCGTAAGGGGTCGCTTTTTTGCGGTTACCGAAGGGTTCGCTTAGCGGTTAGCGGTTATCCCCCAGGTGAGCCTTCATTCGTATGTAGAAAAGTTACAAAGTAATTTTGGGTACTCAAATCACTTTTTACCTTTTGCCCACGGGTTTTTCTTTGATATCCAAGTGTTGAAAGTAACGCACATTTTGTTTGAAATTTCGAAAGTCCGATCGTAAGGGGTCGCTTTTTTGCGGTTACCGAAGGGTTCGCTTAGCGGTTAGCGGTTATCCCCCAGGTGAGCCTTCATTCGTACGTAGAAAAGTTACAAAGTAATTTTGGGTACTCAAATCACTTTTTACCTTTTGCCCACGGGTTTTTCTTTGATATTCAAGTGTTGAAAGTAACGCACATTTTGTTTGAAATTTCGGAAGTCCGATCGTAAGGGGTCGCTTTTTTGCGGTTACCGAAGGGTTCGCTTAGCGGTTAGCGGTTATCCCCCAGGTGAGCCTTCATTCGTACGTAGAAAAGTTACAAAGTAATTTTGGGTACTCAAATCACTTTTTACCTTTTGCCCACGGGTTTTTCTTTGATATTCAAGTGTTGAAAGTAACGCACATTTTGTTTGAAATTTCGAAAGTCCGATCGTAAGGGGTCGCTTTTTTGCGGTTACTGAAGGGTTCGCTTAGCGGTTAGCGGTGATCCCCCAGGTGAGCCTTCATTCGTATGTAGAAAAGTTACAAAGTAATTTTGGGTACTCAAATCACTTTTTACCTTTTGCCCACGGGTTTTTCTTTGATATTCAAGTGTTGAAAGTAACGCACATTTTGTTTGAAATTTCGGAAGTCCGATCGTAAGGGGTCGCTTTTTTTGCGGTTACCGAAGGGTTCGCTTAGCGGTTAGCGGTTATCCCCCAGGTGAGCCTTCATTCGTACGTAGAAAAGTTACAAAGTAATTTTGGGTACTCAAATCACTTTTTACCTTTTGCCCACGGGTTTTTCTTTGATATTCAAGTGTTGAAAGTAACGCACATTTTGTTTGAAATTTCGGAAGTCCGATCGTAAGGGGTCGCTTTTTTGCGGTTACCGAAGGGTTCGCTTAGCGGTTAGCGGTTATCCCCCAGGTGAGCCTTCATTCGTACGTAGAAAAGTTACAAAGTAATTTTGGGTACTCAAATCACTTTTTACCTTTTGCCCACGGGTTTTTCTTTGATATTCAAGTGTTGAAAGTAACGCACATTTTGTTTGAAATTTCGGAAGTCCGATCGTAAGGGGTCGCGTTTTTGCGGTTACCGAAGGGTTCGCTTAGCGGTTAGCGGTTATCCCCCGGGTGAGCCTTCATTCGTACGTAGAAAAGTTACAAAGTAATTTTGGGTACTCAAATCACTTTTTACCTTTTGCCCACGGGTTTTTCTTTGATATTCAAGTGTTGAAAGTAACGCACATTTTGTTTGAAATTTCGGAAGTCCGATCGTAAGGGGTCGCTTTTTTGCGGTTACCGAAGGGTTCGCTTAGCGGTTAGCGGTTATCCCCCAGGTGAGCCTTCATTCGTATGTAGAAAAGTTACAAAGTAATTTTGGGTACTCAAATCACTTTTTACCTTTTGCCCACGGGTTTTTCTTTGATATTCAAGTGTTGAAAGTAACGCACATTTTGTTTGAAATTTCGGAAGTCCGATCGTAAGGGGTCGCTTTTTTTGCGGTTACCGAAGGGTTCGCTTAGCGGTTAGCGGTTATCCCCCAGGTGAGCCTTCATTCGTATGTAGAAAAGTTACAAAGTAATTTTGGGTACTCAAATCACTTTTTACCTTTTGCCCACGGGTTTTTCTTTGATATTCAAGTGTTGAAAGTAACGCACATTTTGTTTGAAATTTCGAAAGTCCGATCGTAAGGGGTCGCTTTTTTGCGGTTACCGAAGGGTTCGCTTAGCGGTTAGCGGTTATCCCCCAGGTGAGCCTTCATTCGTATGTAGAAAAGTTACAAAGTAATTTTGGGTACTCAAATCACTTTTTACCTTTTGCCCACGGGTTTTTCTTTGATATTCAAGTGTTGAAAGTAACGCACATTTTGTTTGAAATTTCGGAAGTCCGATCGTAAGGGGTCGCTTTTTTGCGGTTACCGAAGGGTTCGCTTAGCGGTTAGCGGTTATCCCCCAGGTGAGCCTTCATTCGTATGTAGAAAAGTTACAAAGTAATTTTGGGTACTCAAATCACTTTTTACCTTTTGCCCACGGGTTTTTCTTTGATATTCAAGTGTTGAAAGTAACGCACATTTTGTTTGAAATTTCGAAAGTCCGATCGTAAGGGGTCGCTTTTTTGCGGTTACCGAAGGGTTCGCTTAGCGGTTAGCGGTTATCCCCCAGGTGAGCCTTCATTCGTATGTAGAAAAGTTACAAAGTAATTTTGGGTACTCAAATCACTTTTTACCTTTTGCCCACGGGTTTTTCTTTGATATTCAAGTGTTGAAAGTAACGCACATTTTGTTTGAAATTTCGAAAGTCCGATCGTAAGGGGTCGGTTTTTGCGGTTACCGAAGGGTTCGCTTAGCGGTTAGCGGTTATCTCCCAGGTGAGCCTTCATTCGTATGTAGAAAAGTTACAAAGTAATTTTGGGTACTCAAATCACTTTTTACCTTTTGCCCACGGGTTTTTCTTTGATATTCAAGTGTTGAAAGTAACGCACATTTTGTTTGAAATTTCGGAAGTCCGATCGTAAGGGGTCGCGTTTTTGCGGTTACCGAAGGGTTCGCTTAGCGGTTAGCGGTTATCCCCCGGTGAGCCTTCATTCGTACGTAGAAAAGTTACAAAGTAATTTTGGGTACTCAAATCACTTTTTACCTTTTGCCCACGGGTTTTTCTTTGATATTCAAGTGTTGAAAGTAACGCACATTTTGTTTGAAATTTCGGAAGTCCGATCGTAAGGGGTCGCTTTTTTGCGGTTACCGAAGGGTTCGCTTAGCGGTTAGCGGTTATCCCCCAGGTGAGCCTTCATTCGTATGTAGAAAAGTTACAAAGTAATTTTGGGTACTCAAATCACTTTTTACCTTTTGCCCACGGGTTTTTCTTTGATATTCAAGTGTTGAAAGTAACGCACATTTTGTTTGAAATTTCGAAAGTCCGATCGTAAGGGGTCGCTTTTTTGCGGTTACCGAAGGGTTCGCTTAGCGGTTAGCGGTTATCCCCCAGGTGAGCCTTCATTCGTATGTAGAAAAGTTACAAAGTAATTTTGGGTACTCAAATCACTTTTTACCTTTTGCCCACGGGTTTTTCTTTGATATTCAAGTGTTGAAAGTAACGCACATTTTGTTTGAAATTTCGGAAGTCCGATCGTAAGGGGTCGCGTTTTTGCGGTTACCGAAGGGTTCGCTTAGCGGTTAGCGGTTATCCCCCAGGTGAGCCTTCATTCGTATGTAGAAAAGTTACAAAGTAATTTTGGGTACTCAAATCACTTTTTACCTTTTGCCCACGGGTTTTTCTTTGATATTCAAGTGTTGAAAGTAACGCACATTTTGTTTGAAATTTCGAAAGTCCGATCGTAAGGGGTCGCTTTTTTGCGGTTACCGAAGGGTTCGCTTAGCGGTTAGCGGTTATCCCCAGGTGAGCCTTCATTCGTATGTAGAAAAGTTACAAAGTAATTTTGGGTACTCAAATCACTTTTTACCTTTTGCCCACGGGTTTTTCTTTGATATTCAAGTGTTGAAAGTAACGCACATTTTGTTTGAAATTTCGGAAGTCCGATCGTAAGGGGTCGCTTTTTTGCGGTTACCGAAGGGTTCGCTTAGCGGTTAGCGGTTATCCCCGGGTGAGCCTTCATTCGTACGTAGAAAAGTTACAAAGTAATTTTGGGTACTCAAATCACTTTTTACCTTTTGCCCACGGGTTTTTCTTTGATATTCAAGTGTTGAAAGTAACGCACATTTTGTTTGAAATTTCGGAAGTCCGATCGTAAGGGGTCGCTTTTTTGCGGTTACCGAAGGGTTCGCTTAGCGGTTAGCGGTTATCCCCCAGGTGAGCCTTCATTCGTATGTAGAAAAGTTACAAAGTAATTTTGGGTACTCAAATCACTTTTTACCTTTTGCCCACGGGTTTTTCTTTGATATTCAAGTGTTGAAAGTAACGCACATTTTGTTTGAAATTTCGGAAGTCCGATCGTAAGGGGTCGCTTTTTTGCGGTTACCGAAGGGTTCGCTTAGCGGTTAGCGGTTATCCCCCAGGTGAGCCTTCATTCGTATGTAGAAAAGTTACAAAGTAATTTTGGGTACTCAAATCACTTTTTACCTTTTGCCCACGGGTTTTTCTTTGATATTCAAGTGTTGAAAGTAACGCACATTTTGTTTGAAATTTCGGAAGTCCGATCGTAAGGGGTCGCTTTTTTGCGGTTACCGAAGGGTTCGCTTAGCGGTTAGCGGTTATCCCCCAGGTGAGCCTTCATTCGTATGTAGAAAAGTTACAAAGTAATTTTGGGTACTCAAATCACTTTTTACCTTTTGCCCACGGGTTTTTCTTTGATATTCAAGTGTTGAAAGTAACGCACATTTTGTTTGAAATTTCGAAAGTCCGATCGTAAGGGGTCGCTTTTTTGCGGTTACCGAAGGGTTCGCTTAGCGGTTAGCGGTTATCCCCCAGGTGAGCCTTCATTCGTATGTAGAAAAGTTACAAAGTAATTTTGGGTACTCAAATCACTTTTTACCTTTTGCCCACGGGTTTTTCTTTGATATTCAAGTGTTGAAAGTAACGCACATTTTGTTTGAAATTTCGGAAGTCCGATCGTAAGGGGTCGCGTTTTTGCGGTTACCGAAGGGTTCGCTTAGCGGTTAGCGGTTATCCCCGGGTGAGCCTTCATTCGTACGTAGAAAAGTTACAAAGTAATTTTGGGTACTCAAATCACTTTTTACCTTTTGCCCACGGGTTTTTCTTTGATATTCAAGTGTTGAAAGTAACGCACATTTTGTTTGAAATTTCGGAAGTCCGATCGTAAGGGGTCGCTTTTTTGCGGTTACCGAAGGGTTCGCTTAGCGGTTAGCGGTTATCCCCCAGGTGAGCCTTCATTCGTATGTAGAAAAGTTACAAAGTAATTTTGGGTACTCAAATCACTTTTTACCTTTTGCCCACGGGTTTTTCTTTGATATTCAAGTGTTGAAAGTAACGCACATTTTGTTTGAAATTTCGAAAGTCCGATCGTAAGGGGTCGCTTTTTGCGGTTACCGAAGGGTTCGCTTAGCGGTTAGCGGTTATCCCCCAGGTGAGCCTTCATTCGTATGTAGAAAAGTTACAAAGTAATTTTGGGTACTCAAATCACTTTTTACCTTTTGCCCACGGGTTTTTCTTTGATATTCAAGTGTTGAAAGTAACGCACATTTTGTTTGAAATTTCGGAAGTCCGATCGTAAGGGGTCGCGTTTTTGCGGTTACCGAAGGGTTCGCTTAGCGGTTAGCGGTTATCCCCCAGGTGAGCCTTCATTCGTACGTAGAAAAGTTACAAAGTAATTTTGGGTACTCAAATCACTTTTTACCTTTTGCCCACGGGTTTTTCTTTGATATTCAAGTGTTGAAAGTAACGCACATTTTGTTTGAAATTTCGGAAGTCCGATCGTAAGGGGTCGCTTTTTTGCGGTTACCGAAGGGTTCGCTTAGCGGTTAGCGGTTATCCCCCAGGTGAGCCTTCATTCGTATGTAGAAAAGTTACAAAGTAATTTTGGGTACTCAAATCACTTTTTACCTTTTGCCCACGGGTTTTTCTTTGATATTCAAGTGTTGAAAGTAACGCACATTTTGTTTGAAATTTCGGAAGTCCGATCGTAAGGGGTCGCTTTTTTTGCGGTTACCGAAGGGTTCGCTTAGCGGTTAGCGGTTATCCCCAGGTGAGCCTTCATTCGTATGTAGAAAAGTTACAAAGTAATTTTGGGTACTCAAATCACTTTTTACCTTTTGCCCACGGGTTTTTCTTTGATATTCAAGTGTTGAAAGTAACGCACATTTTGTTTGAAATTTCGGAAGTCCGATCGTAAGGGGTCGCTTTTTTGCGGTTACCGAAGGGTTCGCTTAGCGGTTAGCGGTTATCCCCCAGGTGAGCCTTCATTCGTATGTAGAAAAGTTACAAAGTAATTTTGGGTACTCAAATCACTTTTTACCTTTTGCCCACGGGTTTTTCTTTGATATTCAAGTGTTGAAAGTAACGCACATTTTGTTTGAAATTTCGAAAGTCCGATCGTAAGGGGTCGCTTTTTTGCGGTTACCGAAGGGTTCGCTTAGCGGTTAGCGGTTATCCCCCAGGTGAGCCTTCATTCGTATGTAGAAAAGTTACAAAGTAATTTTGGGTACTCAAATCACTTTTTACCTTTTGCCCACGGGTTTTCTTTGATATTCAAGTGTTGAAAGTAACGCACATTTTGTTTGAAATTTCGGAAGTCCGATCGTAAGGGTCGCGTTTTTTGCGGTTACCGAAGGGTTCGCTTAGCGGTTAGCGGTTATCCCCCGGTGAGCCTTCATTCGTATGTAGAAAAGTTACAAAGTAATTTTGGGTACTCAAATCACTTTTTACCTTTTGCCCACGGGTTTTTCTTTGATATTCAAGTGTTGAAAGTAACGCACATTTTGTTTGAAATTTCGGAAGTCCGATCGTAAGGGGTCGCTTTTTTGCGGTTACCGAAGGGTTCGCTTAGCGGTTAGCGGTTATCCCCCAGGTGAGCCTTCATTCGTATGTAGAAAAGTTACAAAGTAATTTTGGGTACTCAAATCACTTTTTACCTTTTGCCCACGGGTTTTTCTTTGATATTCAAGTGTTGAAAGTAACGCACATTTTGTTTGAAATTTCGGAAGTCCGATCGTAAGGGGTCGCTTTTTTGCGGTTACCGAAGGGTTCGCTTAGCGGTTAGCGGTTATCCCCCAGGTGAGCCTTCATTCGTATGTAGAAAAGTTACAAAGTAATTTTGGGTACTCAAATCACTTTTTACCTTTTGCCCACGGGTTTTTCTTTGATATTCAAGTGTTGAAAGTAACGCACATTTTGTTTGAAATTTCGAAAGTCCGATCGTAAGGGGTCGCTTTTTTGCGGTTACCGAAGGGTTCGCTTAGCGGTTAGCGGTTATCCCCCAGGTGAGCCTTCATTCGTATGTAGAAAAGTTACAAAGTAATTTTGGGTACTCAAATCACTTTTTACCTTTTGCCCACGGGTTTTTCTTTGATATTCAAGTGTTGAAAGTAACGCACATTTTGTTTGAAATTTCGGAAGTCCGATCGTAAGGGGTCGCTTTTTTGCGGTTACCGAAGGGTTCGCTTAGCGGTTAGCGGTTATCCCCGGGTGAGCCTTCATTCGTATGTAGAAAAGTTACAAAGTAATTTTGGGTACTCAAATCACTTTTTACCTTTTGCCCACGGGTTTTTCTTTGATATTCAAGTGTTGAAAGTAACGCACATTTTGTTTGAAATTTCGGAAGTCCGATCGTAAGGGGTCGCTTTTTTGCGGTTACCGAAGGGTTCGCTTAGCGGTTAGCGGTTATCCCCCAGGTGAGCCTTCATTCGTATGTAGAAAAGTTACAAAGTAATTTTGGGTACTCAAATCACTTTTTACCTTTTGCCCACGGGTTTTTCTTTGATATTCAAGTGTTGAAAGTAACGCACATTTTGTTTGAAATTTCGGAAGTCCGATCGTAAGGGGTCGCTTTTTTTGCGGTTACCGAAGGGTTCGCTTAGCGGTTAGCGGTTATCCCCAGGTGAGCCTTCATTCGTATGTAGAAAAGTTACAAAGTAATTTTGGGTACTCAAATCACTTTTTACCTTTTGCCCACGGGTTTTTCTTTGATATTCAAGTGTTGAAAGTAACGCACATTTTGTTTGAAATTTCGGAAGTCCGATCGTAAGGGGTCGCTTTTTTGCGGTTACCGAAGGGTTCGCTTAGCGGTTAGCGGTTATCCCCCAGGTGAGCCTTCATTCGTATGTAGAAAAGTTACAAAGTAATTTTGGGTACTCAAATCACTTTTTACCTTTTGCCCACGGGTTTTTCTTTGATATTCAAGTGTTGAAAGTAACGCACATTTTGTTTGAAATTTCGAAGTCCGATCGTAAGGGGTCGCTTTTTTGCGGTTACCGAAGGGTTCGCTTAGCGGTTAGCGGTTATCCCCCAGGTGAGCCTTCATTCGTATGTAGAAAAGTTACAAAGTAATTTTGGGTACTCAAATCACTTTTTACCTTTTGCCCACGGGTTTTTCTTTGATATTCAAGTGTTGAAAGTAACGCACATTTTGTTTGAAATTTCGGAAGTCCGATCGTAAGGGGTCGCTTTTTTGCGGTTACCGAAGGGTTCGCTTAGCGGTTAGCGGTTATCCCCCGGTGAGCCTTCATTCGTATGTAGAAAAGTTACAAAGTAATTTTGGGTACTCAAATCACTTTTTACCTTTTGCCCACGGGTTTTTCTTTGATATTCAAGTGTTGAAAGTAACGCACATTTTGTTTGAAATTTCGGAAGTCCGATCGTAAGGGGTCGCTTTTTTGCGGTTACCGAAGGGTTCGCTTAGCGGTTAGCGGTTATCCCCCAGGTGAGCCTTCATTCGTATGTAGAAAAGTTACAAAGTAATTTTGGGTACTCAAATCACTTTTTACCTTTTGCCCACGGGTTTTCTTTGATATTCAAGTGTTGAAAGTAACGCACATTTTGTTTGAAATTTCGGAAGTCCGATCGTAAGGGGTCGCTTTTTTGCGGTTACCGAAGGGTTCGCTTAGCGGTTAGCGGTTATCCCCCAGGTGAGCCTTCATTCGTATGTAGAAAAGTTACAAAGTAATTTTGGGTACTCAAATCACTTTTACCTTTTGCCCACGGGTTTTTCTTTGATATTCAAGTGTTGAAAGTAACGCACATTTTGTTTGAAATTTCGGAAGTCCGATCGTAAGGGGTCGCTTTTTTGCGGTTACCGAAGGGTTCGCTTAGCGGTTAGCGGTTATCCCCCAGGTGAGCCTTCATTCGTATGTAGAAAAGTTACAAAGTAATTTTGGGTACTCAAATCACTTTTTACCTTTTGCCCACGGGTTTTTCTTTGATATTCAAGTGTTGAAAGTAACGCACATTTTGTTTGAAATTTCGGAAGTCCGATCGTAAGGGGTCGCTTTTTTGCGGTTACCGAAGGGTTCGCTTAGCGGTTAGCGGTTATCCCCCAGGTGAGCCTTCATTCGTATGTAGAAAAGTTACAAAGTAATTTTGGGTACTCAAATCACTTTTTACCTTTTGCCCACGGGTTTTTCTTTGATATTCAAGTGTTGAAAGTAACGCACATTTTGTTTGAAATTTCGGAAGTCCGATCGTAAGGGGTCGCTTTTTTGCGGTTACCGAAGGGTTCGCTTAGCGGTTAGCGGTTATCCCCCAGGTGAGCCTTCATTCGTATGTAGAAAAGTTACAAAGTAATTTTGGGTACTCAAATCACTTTTTACCTTTTGCCCACGGGTTTTCTTTGATATTCAAGTGTTGAAAGTAACGCACATTTTGTTTGAAATTTCGGAAGTCCGATCGTAAGGGGTCGCTTTTTTGCGGTTACCGAAGGGTTCGCTTAGCGGTTAGCGGTTATCCCCCAGGTGAGCCTTCATTCGTATGTAGAAAAGTTACAAAGTAATTTTGGGTACTCAAATCACTTTTTACCTTTTGCCCACGGGTTTTTCTTTGATATTCAAGTGTTGAAAGTAACGCACATTTTGTTTGAAATTTCGAAGTCCGATCGTAAGGGGTCGCTTTTTTGCGGTTACCGAAGGGTTCGCTTAGCGGTTAGCGGTTATCCCCCAGGTGAGCCTTCATTCGTATGTAGAAAAGTTACAAAGTAATTTTGGGTACTCAAATCACTTTTTACCTTTTGCCCACGGGTTTTTCTTTGATATTCAAGTGTTGAAAGTAACGCACATTTTGTTTGAAATTTCGGAAGTCCGATCGTAAGGGGTCGCGTTTTTTGCGGTTACCGAAGGGTTCGCTTAGCGGTTAGCGGTTATCCCCGGTGAGCCTTCATTCGTATGTAGAAAAGTTACAAAGTAATTTTGGGTACTCAAATCACTTTTTACCTTTTGCCCACGGGTTTTTCTTTGATATTCAAGTGTTGAAAGTAACGCACATTTTGTTTGAAATTTCGGAAGTCCGATCGTAAGGGGTCGCTTTTTTGCGGTTACCGAAGGGTTCGCTTAGCGGTTAGCGGTTATCCCCCAGGTGAGCCTTCATTCGTATGTAGAAAAGTTACAAAGTAATTTTGGGTACTCAAATCACTTTTTACCTTTTGCCCACGGGTTTTCTTTGATATTCAAGTGTTGAAAGTAACGCACATTTTGTTTGAAATTTCGGAAGTCCGATCGTAAGGGGTCGCTTTTTTTGCGGTTACCGAAGGGTTCGCTTAGCGGTTAGCGGTTATCCCCCAGGTGAGCCTTCATTCGTATGTAGAAAAGTTACAAAGTAATTTTGGGTACTCAAATCACTTTTTACCTTTTGCCCACGGGTTTTTCTTTGATATTCAAGTGTTGAAAGTAACGCACATTTTGTTTGAAATTTCGGAAGTCCGATCGTAAGGGGTCGCTTTTTTGCGGTTACCGAAGGGTTCGCTTAGCGGTTAGCGGTTATCCCCCAGGTGAGCCTTCATTCGTATGTAGAAAAGTTACAAAGTAATTTTGGGTACTCAAATCACTTTTTACCTTTTGCCCACGGGTTTTCTTTGATATTCAAGTGTTGAAAGTAACGCACATTTTGTTTGAAATTTCGGAAGTCCGATCGTAAGGGGTCGCTTTTTTGCGGTTACCGAAGGGTTCGCTTAGCGGTTAGCGGTTATCCCCCAGGTGAGCCTTCATTCGTATGTAGAAAAGTTACAAAGTAATTTTGGGTACTCAAATCACTTTTTACCTTTTGCCCACGGGTTTTCTTTGATATTCAAGTGTTGAAAGTAACGCACATTTTGTTTGAAATTTCGGAAGTCCGATCGTAAGGGTCGCTTTTTTGCGGTTACCGAAGGGTTCGCTTAGCGGTTAGCGGTTATCCCCCAGGTGAGCCTTCATTCGTATGTAGAAAAGTTACAAAGTAATTTTGGGTACTCAAATCACTTTTTACCTTTTGCCCACGGGTTTTTCTTTGATATTCAAGTGTTGAAAGTAACGCACATTTTGTTTGAAATTTCGGAAGTCCGATCGTAAGGGGTCGCTTTTTTGCGGTTACCGAAGGGTTCGCTTAGCGGTTAGCGGTTATCCCCCAGGTGAGCCTTCATTCGTATGTAGAAAAGTTACAAAGTAATTTTGGGTACTCAAATCACTTTTTACCTTTTGCCCACGGGTTTTTCTTTGATATTCAAGTGTTGAAAGTAACGCACATTTTGTTTGAAATTTCGGAAGTCCGATCGTAAGGGGTCGCTTTTTTGCGGTTACCGAAGGGTTCGCTTAGCGGTTAGCGGTTATCCCCCAGGTGAGCCTTCATTCGTATGTAGAAAAGTTACAAAGTAATTTTGGGTACTCAAATCACTTTTTACCTTTTGCCCACGGGTTTTCTTTGATATTCAAGTGTTGAAAGTAACGCACATTTTGTTTGAAATTTCGGAAGTCCGATCGTAAGGGGTCGCTTTTTTGCGGTTACCGAAGGGTTCGCTTAGCGGTTAGCGGTTATCCCCCAGGTGAGCCTTCATTCGTATGTAGAAAAGTTACAAAGTAATTTTGGGTACTCAAATCACTTTTTACCTTTTGCCCACGGGTTTTTCTTTGATATTCAAGTGTTGAAAGTAACGCACATTTTGTTTGAAATTTCGGAAGTCCGATCGTAAGGGGTCGCTTTTTTGCGGTTACCGAAGGGTTCGCTTAGCGGTTAGCGGTTATCCCCCAGGTGAGCCTTCATTCGTATGTAGAAAAGTTACAAAGTAATTTTGGGTACTCAAATCACTTTTTACCTTTTGCCCACGGGTTTTTCTTTGATATTCAAGTGTTGAAAGTAACGCACATTTTGTTTGAAATTTCGGAAGTCCGATCGTAAGGGGTCGCTTTTTTTGCGGTTACCGAAGGGTTCGCTTAGCGGTTAGCGGTTATCCCCCAGGTGAGCCTTCATTCGTATGTAGAAAAGTTACAAAGTAATTTTGGGTACTCAAATCACTTTTTACCTTTTGCCCACGGGTTTTTCTTTGATATTCAAGTGTTGAAAGTAACGCACATTTTGTTTGAAATTTCGGAAGTCCGATCGTAAGGGGTCGCTTTTTTGCGGTTACCGAAGGGTTCGCTTAGCGGTTAGCGGTTATCCCCCAGGTGAGCCTTCATTCGTATGTAGAAAAGTTACAAAGTAATTTTGGGTACTCAAATCACTTTTTACCTTTTGCCCACGGTTTTTCTTTGATATTCAAGTGTTGAAAGTAACGCACATTTGTTTGAAATTTCGGAAGTCCGATCGTAAGGGGTCGCTTTTTTGCGGTTACCGAAGGGTTCGCTTAGCGGTTAGCGGTTATCCCCCAGGTGAGCCTTCATTCGTATGTAGAAAAGTTACAAAGTAATTTTGGGTACTCAAATCACTTTTTACCTTTTGCCCACGGTTTTTCTTTGATATTCAAGTGTTGAAAGTAACGCACATTTTGTTTGAAATTTCGGAAGTCCGATCGTAAGGGGTCGCTTTTTTTGCGGTTACCGAAGGGTCGCTTAGCGGTTAGCGGTTATCCCCCAGGTGAGCCTTCATTCGTATGTAGAAAAGTTACAAAGTAATTTTGGGTACTCAAATCACTTTTTACCTTTTGCCCACGGGTTTTTCTTTGATATTCAAGTGTTGAAAGTAACGCACATTTTGTTTGAAATTTCGGAAGTCCGATCGTAAGGGGTCGCTTTTTTGCGGTTACCGAAGGGTTCGCTTAGCGGTTAGCGGTTATCCCCCAGGTGAGCCTTCATTCGTATGTAGAAAAGTTACAAAGTAATTTTGGGTACTCAAATCACTTTTTACCTTTTGCCCACGGGTTTTACTTTGATATTCAAGTGTTGAAAGTAACGCACATTTTGTTTGAAATTTCGGAAGTCCGATCGTAAGGGGTCGCTTTTTTTTGCGGTTACCGAAGGTTCGCTTAGCGGTTAGCGGTTATCCCCCAGGTGAGCCTTCATTCGTATGTAGAAAAGTTACAAAGTAATTTTGGGTACTCAAATCACTTTTTACCTTTTGCCCACGGGTTTTTTCTTTGATATTCAAGTGTTGAAAGTAACGCACATTTTGTTTGAAATTTCGGAAGTCCGATCGTAAGGGGTCGCTTTTTTGCGGTTACCGAAGGGTTCGCTTAGCGGTTAGCGGTTATCCCCCAGGTGAGCCTTCATTCGTATGTAGAAAAGTTACAAAGTATTTTGGGTACTCAAATCACTTTTTACCTTTTGCCCACGGGTTTTCTTTGATATTCAAGTGTTGAAAGTAACGCACATTTTGTTTGAAATTTCGGAAGTCCGATCGTAAGGGGTCGCTTTTTTGCGGTTACCGAAGGGTTCGCTTAGCGGTTAGCGGTTATCCCCC